>PVKN010019938.1:0-16167 GCA_004027915.1 Capromys pilorides | reverse complement strand
GCACACAAAAGTGAAACTGAAGAGTAGTAGAGAGTTTTGTGCTGAGGAATTCTAGTGCTTTGCATTGCAGATGGTCCGTACTTGCTGGCTTCTTCATGTGTATTGAGCACAGACTATAATTAAAGAAATAATAGCTTATTTACACATGGTTTTACTGAACAGGAAAGAAGAAAAAGAAGAAGGAATGGATCAGAAAAGGTAGAAGTTGGAAGATAATAGGTATTTATTAAATGCTTATAACTTATTGTATGTGGCTGTAGAAGGGCTGGAGTTATTTTCCCTCTTAAGCTTCAAAAGTCCTTTTCACTCATCTCATGAAGCCATGAGCAGAAACCTCATTGCATAGATGGGAGCACAGAGGCCCTGAGAAGTCACCAGCTCCGGATCAGTGGAGTCCAGTGTTGGGAGCCACAGCAAGCCAGGAAATTGATCAAGTGTTGTAGGTGGGAAAGGGCCTCAGTGCCTAAAGCAAACAAGCTACCCCAGTGCTGAGAAAAACATCCTGTCTGGTTCAGGCCAGCTATTACTGGCTAGGCAACCTTGTGTCATGTGATACAAACTTTGCAAAAGTATAAATAAAGGATCGTTTTTTTGGTGTGAGTTGAGTTAGTCTTGCTCATCGGGCAGACTGGCGACCACCTAGCCCAGCTTTTTGTCTTGTCTATATTTCTCATTCCTACCGCCATGTCTCTCCAGGGTAGAACTGTTCAGTAAGACCAATGGATCCCTACAGTCCAGATTTGAACTCGGTTGATTTCAAAGCCCACCTTGCTCTATAGTAGCTCAGAAGGGGAAATAATGATATTTAATTTCAGGCCTTGATTTGATTCTATCCATAAAGGGTGAAAACCTGTAGGGGCTTTAACAACGCAGAGAGGCTCTTTCACCCCCATGTACTTGTGAAAGGCAGAAGGAACATATACTTCCCAGGGTTCTTCAGAATCCAGAATGTGTGGGTACAGAAAGATTTTCTTGCCCTGTGTGCTTTCTCTGCAGCAGGGCAGACAGAAGGAAAAAAGAGTCAAATGGGAAATGGAGGGCCAAGATCTCCACAGAGAAAGTTCCTGCGAAAACCTTGAAAATGGTGCTGGACTTGCAACACAACTCTTTTCATAGCCTTGTACAGGTTGCTACAAATATTATCATGTGAGTGCCTGTTAACAGATTTTTACCTCATGGGGATAAAAAATGAGTCACTTGAAAAGAGAAAGCAGGCAGCAGCGACCTCCATGCAAATTTCTATGACCTCTGGGAAGCATTCCCAGGGAGCCATTATGTTCTACTGTGTGAAACACCAGCTCTGGAGGAAGTCCCTCAACTTGAGAATAGATGTGACTGCTCTCATGGCTCCCAAGGAGCTATTATAGTCAATGAGGTGGATGAAACAGGTTGTCTCCAAGTCTCCAGCGACCCTCGACAACCAGCAACAAAGAGGCTCATGGTCTGACTGTGCTTCTTTTGGGACACGTTCAGACACCTATGCTAGGCATAGTGTGGGGCTGGGTCCTAAGGAGAGAGAGTCCAGATCAAGCGCTACCAGCTACGCCATCATCCCCTAGCTGCCTTCAAGCCAGAGGCAAAAGTGGACCCAAGCAGGTTACAGAGTCATCGGCCTGGCCTATTTTTCTGAAAGGAAAAATATGAATGGAGAAGAAGCCCTTCTAGAGGTTCAGGGCTACTACTATTTTTATAAGGTCTGCAGTTTCCATGGCTGGAAGATGTAGGCAGGTCCACAGAGGAGTGAGGCTGATATTGATGTCACAGCCCTCTAGACTGGATTTCCACTTGTCTGCTTTTGAGAGAGGCACTGGGGTGAGACATATTTTCCTCTTATCTTTACCATGACAAAAAGAGCTTCTTATGCTGGATGATAAATACAAGTGACATTTGTCCTCCCTATCAGAGGTGACAATACAGGATGGGTTCTGTATTTCACCCAAAGGACCAACTTTGTCTCACCCCACAGGACCCTGAGTCACACAGGTCATAGGCTCACAGGTGAGGCTGTGACGCTGCAAGAGCATTTGGAAATTTGGATGACCTCTATTTATAATCATGGGCTGTTCAATCCAAATGTTCCCAGGCACAGTATAGGCCTCACAAAACAGGTTTGCTCCCTTAGATGGTAACAGAGGAATTAAATCAACGTTACATTTCTGTTCTTGATTCTCAAATGAAGGATTTGGGACTCAGTTCTTACACATGGAGATTGAGTAGTTTCTCTTACATGGTAGGCATTCACTGAATCATTTATTTACTCAATCCGTATTTATTAAGAATTTACCATGAAGACATTCTAGCACTTTGCTATTCATTCTGTGAAATACTCGAATATGTCCACATGTAAGATACACACATGTATCATATTAACAAATAATACATGAACATATAAAAGTACATTCATATACACATGTGCTATAATATAGGCCCTATTTTTAGGAATTTAAAGTGCAGTACAGGGAAATAAAATTATGCAAAACATTACAATAGGATAGCTAATACATTAGAGATCTTTTAAAAGATACAGTGCTTTGCCCAATAGATGCTAAGGTCATCACTGAGGCTCCACGCTCACACGCTTGGGGTTTTCTACCCAAGCCACACCCATCCTTGAAAGCAGTTATGTAGACAAAGAGAAATCAAAGTCTTTGGCAGGGTTGTGGCTGCCCATGAGACTTTGAGTCTAATTGTAAGGGCTGGAGTAAAAATGAAAAGGGAAGGTCACTGAATTACAAAGAAGGGGACTCTGTGGTCACTTAATGTCCTCTCTACCAGGGCTGGGAGAGGCACTCTCGGTTCCTGGAGCAGCCCTCAGATGGAGAAGCAGTGTCAGACAGTGTTTGCCCAATGGCAGCATTACTGCTTGGGAACCTAGGATAAGGGCCTTTGTGGGACTCTAAGAACTTCAAAGAAAGGGGTCCTGAAAAATAACTAGGAAACCGGGCACCTCCTCTGTTCCCAGCCATGCTCCCTTTCCTCGGGTCCGTGCTGCAAGGTCCATTTCCACAGGGACCATGCAGGGTGCAGGGGCAGCCCCTGGATCGGGGGCTGCAGCGAGGGCTCCTTCCTGTGCTGCACCGAAGGGTGCAGGTACCTTGGCGTGTGTGCGGCTAGGCTTGCTCTCTGCACACATCTCCCGGAAGCCCGTTATTCTCTCTATTTTGGTTTCCTTGCGTTTAAAAATGATGCTCTGGCAGTTGGAGAAGGCAAGTGTGTGCATTTTCTAAGTAGGAATCATGCAGAGTCGAACATCGCTTTATCCAAATAAAACTTTCGCTCTCAGAATTTCAGTGGGCATGTTCCTTTTTTTAGCTTAGAAATTTTCTGGTCTGTATTAACAGTTTCTACCACCAGCTTAGTATTTCCCATTTTTGCCAGCTGTGGACCTGCCAGGGTGAAGTGTGTGCATGTGTGTTTGTATGTGTGTGTGTGTGTGTGTGTGTGTGTGTGTGTGTGCGTTGCTTTAAACAGTCTCAGAAGCAGACCATATTCTGCCATCAATCCATGCAGAGAAATCGCACTGACAGAAATGCACGCTCTGTACAGGAATCAAAGCCAGGGCACGGCTTCACAGTATCTTTCTTTCTTTTTTTTAAAGCCAGCTTTTTATTTTGTCTGTTAATAACAAAAATACACTAAAAAAGCTATGAGAAATTAAAGCAAAGAAAGCAGGCAATGAGAATCTCAAATTCCTTGATGGTCCTTCCTTTATCTTTAAACTATAACAGAATGAGTTCCCATTTACAGAAAACCTTAAAGCAAGAATACATGCGTAATTAAAATAAAAATAATGCTAGTTAACATTTATTAAATATGTATCATCTCTCCAGTTTGTGCTAAGCACTTTTTGAAAATAATAACCCTCTGGAGTAGGAACTATTCTTAAATTCTTCTTAATTTTGCTGCTAAACGTTGAGCCAGAATTTGAAAGAAGGAAGTCTGACTGTAGGGAGCATATTAGTTTTTTGTTTTTTAAAAAAGGAGATACTTTTTATCTTTTTAAACTCTAGTGTGGATCGAATTTAGGACCTTGTGTATGCCAGGCGGGCACTTGTGCTGTTGAGCTGTCTCCCCAGCCCTAGGCAGCATATTTTTAAGACTTCTCTGAACTGTGTGTGAGAAAGAGGTACCAAAGCATGCTGTTAGATTTGCAAATGCATGAATGGACACGTGCACTAAGTTGCTTTATCAAAGGTGGCTTGCTGGACTCTAAACAAGACAATCACAAAAGGAATAAAGAAAGCTCAGCTGAGTTTGTGTGGGTGCTATAATAATCACTGACAATAAGACATTAGGCTGGGGAGATAGCTCAGCAGCATAAACACCTGCCTGGCAAGTGCAAGGTCCTGGGTTCCATCCCTAGCACCAAACAACAACAACAACAACAACAACAACAACAACAACAGCAACAATAACACTCTAAGACATCAAAATTATCCAAACCTCCAAAAGACAACAGACTCCTGGACCAGGGAGCAACCCCATATACCTGGGAAGAGAAGCTAGTATGGTCCCTGGACCTGCTCCTGGTTATCTCCAGCTCTTTTCCCACAATCCAGGGAGTGGCATGGATAAGCCAAGAGCTGGGATGAAGGTAAAGCAGCCACTGCCTCTGGTAGGTTCTGGATCCCTGAACTGGATTGGGTTTGGGAGTGCCCCACTCCTCTGTTACTACCATATTATTAGGGTTGTAATGAACCTACTTTATGTTGACAACATACAAGCTGGATGGAGAGTAAGAAAAGGAAAATATGAATTTGAAGGGGTTGCTAAGCTATGCCAATATATTATTTTTGAGGACTATCCTGATTATTTTTCATTTTGTTTCATCAATTCCTTTATTCAGTTAGGAAATATTTATAAACTGGTTACCATGCTGGGCACAGCGTGTAATGCTAGAAGAGACACAAAGATGGATAGAATCAAGCTATGCTATATGCATGCCTGAAAATGCTGTGATGAAACCCAATTTAAAGAGAGAGCATGACACAAAAGTCCTCTCAAGAGTCACAGACCCGGTACTGTGTGGAAAAATCTAGGGCAGGAGGTCAGTAGCTCAGAAGCTCAACTTGATCAGGAAAGCTTTTGCACCCACCTAATTGTCTACGATAGTGGTTTTAGCTGGGGCTCCATTTCCTGGTTATAGCTGCATCAAGGAAGAGCTGCTTCACTCTTCGTGAAAGATAACAGTAATGTGTATCACTCTCTGGACTAATAATTAAGAAATACTACCCCTGTCATGAGCCAATGCTAATGGTCTAAGAAAAGCAGAGCTCTGTAGTAATCATGGAGGAGGCTGTACCTTTGGTGACTGGAGGCAAGTGAGGCATATATTTTCTTCTAATTCACTGAGAATCCAGATTTTTCTGTGACCAAAGCGAGCACTGCCTTAATTAATGAAAAACCTACATGAAAAGTGATGTGGAAGAACCATTCTGCGATGAGCTTTACCACTTGTACTCTCAGAGGACTTATATATTTCTCCTATTTCTAAAATCTTGTTTAGCATTTCATTATGATTTGCATATGCTCTCAACAATCTCTAGTAACACAGTATCACAGTAATGGTTTGAAAATTAAGCATTCCTTTACTGTAAATTAGTCTGTGCTTCACATATTTCAAGGAATTTCATAGTTAAAGGGGCCTTGGAGGTAAATCACTTGAAAAAGAGAAAAGCAACACTTACCATAGACTATGTGCTTAAACCTATTACATATGGCTTCAATTTTCACCTTGAAAAAATCTTAGGAAGGAGAAGATTGGACTAAAGTAATTGGGCTAGCGTCAGGAATTGGACTAGCTGCTCAGTCATGACCGGGATCTGAATCCA
The DNA here is from genome assembly GCA_004027915.1 of Capromys pilorides. Taxonomy (NCBI): domain Eukaryota; kingdom Metazoa; phylum Chordata; class Mammalia; order Rodentia; family Capromyidae; genus Capromys; species Capromys pilorides. Next base: position 10,336 of record PVKN010019938.1, on the reverse strand, counting down.
TCCTGGCATCAGAACTAGTATATGCAACCCTTCTATGTGTGTCTTAAATGACATTGTAAATACAGTGATTCCATCCACTTTCCACAAAACAAAGCAAAAACTCCTTGCCTCACCTATTGCTGTCATTGCAATATAAAAAGACGTCAACATAAAATTAGTTTTTAGGCTATCATTTTGAAAGTCATATCAAAACCAGAAATGAAGCAACATGAGACACCAGGAAGAAATGTCATTTGAAAATGAAAGTCTACACTATGACTCTAGTTTTACTGCCATGATGGTGGGCATATGCTTCTCTGCAAGAGATCTCTCACTGCACGTGGAGGCTCGCACTTCTCAAGGCTTATCACCTCTCCCAGGGGCAAAAGTTTCCATCCTGGCCAAAGTGCAGTATTCCACGAGCCCGAGGGGTGAAGAGTAGGTGCACCATGCCGAAGAGGCCCAACCTGGCTCAACTGCAGGGTGCATATTAGAATGGTTGGAAGAGGAAAGAAAGCTTTTTCTTTCCAGAGACTGCTGGAAAAGAGAATGAATGTTGGGAACTGCCTGCTGTGGGGTGGGGGTCAGGATCTAAACAAAATGAGAAAGGAAAGGGTGGCACACATCCACACAGGGTCAAAGGATGGAATAGTCTTGAGTAGTAGTAAGTCAGAGATGTGGCCCCTAGGACTCTCACAGACCTGGATTCTATCACTTCAGTCAATACATGTTTTTTCTTACGGTTAAGTTGAAGTTTTGTCATTTGCAGTTGTATGAACAGTAAAATAAGTTAATTACTTGCCAAGTGATTTTTTTTTTGGAAAAAAAGTAAGCATCAATGATTTTTAAAATTAAGATGAAAAATTCAAACATAGGCAATGCTGACAAAAGAAGGGCTCTTCTGAAGACAAGGCCTGGCTTAGTGATTAGCCTGTCTATTCCCCCAGGCTTCCTTCCCCGTTGGTGGAGTTTGTTGGCTTCCTTGAACCTTGTTTAGAACCTGGAATTTCAGATGTCTTTTTCTGCCCATTGGGGATGATCATCTCTGCTTTGCAAGATAGTTTCACGAATACAATAGAGCAACATGATTTATCACAGTCTAGCAAAGTGCTTGCTGTTTAGTAAATATTTAATACCCAGTAAAGTGCTTAATATTTAGTGAGTGCTCAGTAAAGTATTTTAAGGAATAGAGGAAAAAAATAGTCAAAGGGGTTAACCTTTTCATTAGACCCATTAGAAATAGTGTGGATTCTCAGTATATATCTTCCAACTGGCTCAAGGGCTTTGAGACATGGTCCTAGAAGCCTAAAACTCTTGGCTCTGAGCAGAGTAGGAAAGGAAAGCATGGTCGCTGCCTATTGTTTGTGCCTGCCTACTACCACCCATGTGGCCTGACCAGTGTCTCTATCTTTTCTCATGGCCAATCTAGAAAGTCCGTTGGGGAGATGCCACCTCCTGAATAGTTTATTCCTTAGTCCTGCTCCTAGCAGTTGGGTTAGGAAAGAGGCCATGACACAGAAATTACTTCAGTGAGACTCAAACTGAGGAAAATATTGTTTGTTCTAATGAAAACAGTGATGCTCTTCTACCAGAAGGTTGGTCTCATAAGCAGGTAGATTTGCAAACCTCACCCTATTAGGGAGTATCTTTTCATTACAAGGGGAAGTTTTCCAGGGGAGATCAACAGAGAAAAACGAGGATAGAGTGTACGCTTTCATGGTCTTATGCCAGCATCAAGACCCAGCCACCACCTCAGCCTCTCTGGTCTTCTGTTATGCGAGGCAATGACTTCCTCCTCAAGTGCTGCTGAAGCCAGTTAGTTGGAGCTTGGCTTCTGTCATTTATAAGACACAGAATCCTATCTAATATGGTACAGCAGTAGCGTTCCACAGAGGCTTGATACCAGAGGCATCAGAAGCTGCTTTTTCAAAGCTAGAAGCTGAACTTTAAACATGGCATTTGGTAATGGCATTGGGGACAAAAAAAAAATTGTGAAATTTTAAAAATTCTCAGTTTGATAGCTTGGGTGAGGGTGGGAGTTGCTTCTCATGTTTTGAGAAGTGAAACAAAGAATAGAATTAATGTAGAGTCCACATAAGGAAGGCCGTAGAGCAAGGCTGACCCATGTAATGTTCTGCTGGGCAATTTTCTCCTCAAACCCATGACATTCTTTATAAGACAAAGAAAGCAGGCAGGCGTTATGGTGAAGTGAGAATAAAAGCCTATTAGCCTACCTGCTGCTTGTAAACAATTGCGTTTGCTACACCCCAGCCCAAGTTCTCTCTGGGAGATTCAGGAGCCCCATTTAATGCTTCTGCTACTGATTTGCCTTTTTCCAATGTCTGAATTTGTACATATGGCATTTTACTATGGCTGAGCAGATGTAAAGAGGGCTGAATCATTGGCTAGCACACCTGCCTCTTCCAACTGCTCTCTGGACTCCAGAAAACTACTATCCTGGGGACGTCTTTATTGATGGTGGGGTTGTGCATACATTCAAGACACGGCTGATATCGAAGCACCCCACAGGGCCTGTATCTCTACGATCAATCCATCTGACTTCTGTACTGTTTCCCCTTTTCCTGCAGGGCTGGAAATCAATTGTGTGCTAGCTACTCTCTGAGTTGGAATCTAGGGAGCCTTGGAATTGAAATGCATATTGTTTCATTAGCTACATCAGCAAGAAAAGGGGGAGGCCAAGAGAAACTCTTCTAAAACAATTTCACCAAATGAAGTGCATAGTAATTGGTAGTTGATTTATCCCCTTATGCAACACCAATAAAAAAGAGGAGAAACAAAGAAAATCCAGAGAAGAAGCTATCTCACACATGCTATCCAGCAACATGGATCAGCAAGGCTAAAACAGTGGGTAGGAGAATGCGAGGAAAAAAACTCTGTGTACACATAACATTTCTGCAGCGCATGCCTTGTCAGACTATGTAGTAGCACAGAAAAGCAATTCTATTTTAAGAATTAAATATGAGGAAAAAATGTCCTGTTACTTCAAATTGGCTCAAAATACCATACAGAGCTGCATTAATGAAGATTAAATATATTTAGAGAGAATAACTCAAAAAAGTTTATCAATCTGGCACGATTTCCTTCAGAATGAAAAATAAAAACTTAATTTACCAGGATACAGATGAGTTCTCAGATTTACTGAAATAGTTTGGAGTTGAATAAATTGAGTAGGAGTCACAAATCATTCTTTGCTGATATTTTAGATTTTCTACCTTGAACTGAAACCCAAATAACACAAACTCTCAATTTTGTGTGATGTTCTGAAGAGATACTGGTATACATTTTGATATTTCTTTTTAATAGATGACATCCCTTTTAACCTTCTTTTCACCCCTTTACGGAACAAAAGAATTACAATGACAAATGCAAATGGGTGAAGGCTTATATTCTCTGGCTGGCAGAGAAGAAAACACAGTTTTATATATCTTCGGCACCTGAAAGTCACATAACTCCATATGCTGGAGAAGATTAAAAGCAAGCTTGCATTAGAAGCAGAAATTTATGAAAGGCAGGAGATTGTTATGTTTTGGCTTATGCCTATAGGTGTTACCGTATTTAAGTTTTACGTTATTTCAGTATGGCTTAGACTAAAATAAAAGGATCCTTGATCTCAACCAAAAAAAACATTATTTTTACTTCAAATAAATGATAAATCTACAAGAAGAGAAGAAGGAGGAAAGAAGGCAGCCAAGTTCACTGTCTACGTTCTAGGAACTAGGCTCTGTGTAAATCATACTCACACATTGTTCTATTTATTTTCTTATTAAAAAAAAGGAAAGAAAAGGAAAAAGATGTATCTTATTTTGCTACTCCACTTCACAGAAGAGGAAACTGAGGCCTAAAATATTTAGCAGCTTGTCCAAAGTCCAAAATCTTTTAAGTGACAAAGTCAGAACATGAATTAGACAGCGATTCCAGTGTGCACGCTAAGACTATTGTTGTAACTCTGATGCTGTTAGATTGCTGTCCTTTGTCCTCAACTGCAGTTACCTGGCGTTAGCTGCAACAACTGCCCAGTTCATCAATGCACAGACCAACTATCTCCCCTCATGGTTGACTCAGTGACTCCCAGAACCATGACAGGAGAGTCTCTGGGGGCATGCGGTACTCCTAAAGTTGACAAAGGCCTTGCTCAATACGTGAGATTTCTCACCATGACCAAAGGGTTGGATGGTAGGCAGGGAAGCCTTCAGATGCTGGCTGATAGAGTGGCAACATTAGAGACAATGAGGCGATGTGCAGTCAGACTTCTACAAGTTCTCCAAAGGCCAAAAGCGTCTCCATGAGGTCGGCGTAAAGGGAGAGGCCGGGCTAATGAATGGAGGAGCTGCTTTGGCATCCACGGTACCGAAGAGTGGCTGCATTTTCTCCTTGTCCTAAGTGCACACAGCCGTGGCATCTAACTGCATTAACGAGTTTCCTGGGGATTGGAGCTGGAGCTGTCGAGGGCTTGTTAAACCGGGGTTCAGAAACCCTTCTCTCTGAAATGTTATACTCAGCTCCCCAGTGCTGGGCTCTGCTGCCGGCGCTGCCTGGGCCTGCCCCGCAGCAGCCTGTGGTCATCTACAAACACAGCCCCGTGTGCCCTGCACTGCTCCAGCCTGGTGCTTACCACCTCTAGACTAATGTGCAACCCTTTCCCCTTAGACTTGCCCGCTGGGCTGAACCCGGCATGTACTGATGAATACAACCATCCTGGAGGGAAGGAGGAAAAAACAAACAAACAAAAACAAAAGGGAGGAAAAGAAATCCTGTTGTCAGTGGGAGCTGATCAATGTTTCATCTTTCATGGAGAGAACAGAAATAGAGCTTTCAGTCAAATTCAAAAGCACTGTCCTTTCACTGTGCTTTGAAAATTAAGCAACCTCTGCCTCATTTTCAAGCAGCAGACGCAGTGAGTCAGCCAAATGATCAGAAAAAAGGCAAGCCAAGGGCAGGTATGCATCTGATGATTAGAAATGAGGTGAGTACAAGTCCTGACTTCCTGAGCGGGTGCTGTGCTCCAGTGTGAGCTCGGCCAGCGAGCCAGGCAGTCTGCCCCCGTGCTCACGGAACCTGCCAGCTGCCTGCCTGACTGACTGACCCACATCTGCTCCGTAATCCAAAGCAGCCTTCCCATAATGTTCATTTCTTTTCTGCAAGCAGTGTTTTAAGCTGAGGTGAGGAAAATTAAAAGCTACTAATTCCTTGGTGAAAAGATCAAAAAAGTACCCAAAAGGCAGCTAAGGGGACTTTTTGTCTCTTTAATTACTCTTTTTTTTTTTTCACTTTGACTGCTTCCTCGTACTTTTTTTTGGTATGCTTTTACATCTTTTGTTCCAAGTGCCAAAAACCTCCTTTTACTTGCACGTGTGATAAAGCAGGTTGAAGGCCTGTGTGATGTACAGAGCTGAGCTTGGAAATGCAGCAGCAGCAGCCACTGTGTACAGTGACAGTACTGTCCCTTCCCGCCTTCTCCTGGCTGTTCATGGGTCATCTTGACCAGATGAGGGGGGATCGGCTTGCTTGAGCAACTGATTTTTGGTCCAAATCTGATGAGTTGTGTCATTAGTGGCAATTCAGAAACCTGATGCTAATTGTAAGAAATCGTATAGCCAAGATAGAGAGTGTCTAGAATCTTCTCAATGATTTTCACATATGACAGGATCTTCAAAACCTGTAACTAGAATTCAGAATGTTTGTAGACTTGCTTGATCACTTCCATTTATTCTTTGGATTACCAGCAGAAAAGTACTAGTGCCTCTGTTAGACCTGCTTTTTGTCACAGCCTCCAAAGAACCAATAAGGAAGGAGGGGGAGAAATGAATACTTTCTTTAATCCCAAGGCTCTGTAAACTTGCCTTTCTGCCATCTACTTTAATACATGACCTGTGCTTCGTTTACTTAGTATTTTCTTAGATTAACACAGTTATCTCATTTAAGTATTCCTGAAAAAATTTGCATCATTACTTTGTCACACAAGAAAACTTTACAGCTGTATTTATACCATCAGAAGAAGCTAACAGCCAAATAAATAACATAGACTATGAGAAGCAAATAGAGGGAAACAGGTTATTTGCCAATTCTTACAAAAATGCGATTGCCAGTCAATTGTAAGAAGTGTAGTCAATCCTCATTATTTATGGTAGTCAGTTTTTACAAAGTCAATGAACATCTACACTGAGTTAGAGAATAACTGCTACTCTTAAGAGAAATACGAGATTAGGTACCTATAGATCTCTGGCCACCATTGAGTTGATTGATAAATACAGAGCTTTGTTTTGTGTGTATTACCATTTAAAGATGCCTTTTTAAAATATGTGCCCTTGGGTGGTTCATTAGCACTAATCTCATGGCCAGTAATGGCCCAACTCGTTCCTGAACAAAGTTTCGGCAGCACATGTATGTTCTCTGCCCGTACATATGCACATAGCCTTCCTGCACTGAGGATCACTAGAAAACACACAGGCAGTGTACTGAGGGGCTGTTTAAGACAGACAAGCATGAACCACAAGTGCAAAATTGTGGAAAATTCAGCATGAAGTAGATCATGAAAGGGACTTGTTTGTGGCACAAGAGCTAAAGCAAAAACTGTGGGACCTCAGCGGAGGATGCACTCAAAGGGGCAACTCAAGTTTTTCCCGCCATGGTCATGTCCACCCTGATCCATGAAATCCTAGTTGGCTTTGATTTTGAGGCTACAAATATATTGTTTTGAACAGGTGAGTTTGTAAATACGGGGCCAATGAATAATGAGGGTTGACTCCATTAGATGCAGAACATGCCAGGATCAAATGCAGCCTCTCTCTTTAACATAATAAGAGGAACCAAAAGAGGAAACATGTCCAACAATGAGTGCTCTTTGGATTCAGTGATCCTTAGTGTCACAGGTTCTTACCTGGAGGGTCACCAGTCTTACCTGGTGGGTCACAGGCATCATTTGTCCCATTCTTAGGGAAATTTCCCTTATCTCTATAAATTTACAATATTTGATGTTTGCCACAAGGCAGAAGAAGATGGGTCTGATCTTTCTGAAGCACTGAGTGATATCTCAAAACCACTCATACTAAATTATAAGGAAGCTGTGACTCCTCCCTCTGCCCACCTCTCTGTTATTGTCCCAGCTTGTTGGAGGTATCCTTCTAGAGAGGTGTGCTTGGAAGAAAATGAAATTTGTGAGGAGCATGTGTATTCATTATAAGACAGGGATGCAAAAAGAATTTCCAAAAGCCTTCTTTCCTGTCAGGTATGCCAGCTGGCTCCAACATGAAGAGGAAGGGCAATGACCACTACATCTATCGTTTTGCCCTAGCTGATGTCATTCAAAGTATATGGGTGTCAATACTACAAATAAACAGTAGGTGCTAATAAAGTCAGTATTATAAGACAATAGGAAAAATGCATTCTCACAGTGACTACAGTGTAAGAATCCTCCCAATATATATTATTTGGTACAGAGTCTTGTTATGCAGCTCAAACTCATGGTGATCCTCCTGTTTTCAGCCTCCCCAGGAGTGGGATTACAGGTGTGTGTCACCATGCCTGGTCTTGGTGGCAGCCGAACATGCCTGGGGGTGGGGCCGGTGTGGCATGTGGTGCTGGGGATCAAACCCGGTCCCTGTATTTGCCTAAGCGAGTGCTTAGTTTGCTGAGCTATATTGCTGGCCCAGAAGCCTCCTAACTTTCTGAAATGCTGACTATCAGGAAAGCTCACAAGGTCTAGTCCAGGCCACTAAGGGCCATCTACTCATCCACCCCACCCAACCCTTTGAAATCAGAGATAAGCAAAGCAGGGAACATTTCCTCTGACCTCATCCTCAAGGTTGGGTTATTTTTCATGGTTACTTGAAGTAACCATGGTTACTTGCAAGTTACTTGAAGATGCAGCAGAAAATACAGCCTGGTCCGCAGGCAGAGTTGTTGTCTACCACTGCCTTCAGTGTGGTGGTTGATAAGTGGTATGCCGGATGCTTTTGCTTTCTCTTTACATTGAAGAGGAAAACTTCCTTCCTTCTGCCTCATTACCACCCTGATGCTCTGTACCACAATAAAAGTTTCTAAAGAAAACAGAAGCTCTGGGTTAAAGACTCATATGCATTAGCCCTGTTTACCCCATTAGCCTAGGGCTAAATTGAGAGCAAGTCCGATCAGACAATGACAACAGCAAGGTAAGATCTTATATTTCAGGAGAGATTTGGCTAGAATAAGACAGCCTAAGGTCACTTCCCCACAATAAAGATTGCATAGCCCACATACATACATTCAGGTACCTATGACTTTTGAATAAAAGCATCGTGAGCCTATTCTAGGTTTTTATCCAGATTAACTCTTCTATTTTAAAGCTATTATTTTAATTCCTTGTGCAGAAAAGACCATGCTATTCTGCTAATGCTGATAAATACTGCTGCTGATTATATGCAGTACTGTGCTTATTTCCAGGGAAGAAACCCATGATGTTTTCTTTGTGAGAATGTGGCACATAATTCTTATAAGAATTAAAGAACTATATGCAACTTAATTTGCTATTCTCTCCCACCACCAGTCGCACTGAGACACTATTTCTTCACAACCCTATTCCTGTAACAGGTGCCTATGTACTCTCAGTTATGGGTCTACCCACCACAATTCCTGCACATACCACTGTCAGATAATCTTCTTTAGGCCATGTTACGTGGATGTTTACCCTGTTTAACAGCCTGGAATAACTCCCTGTTGCCCAACAAATTAGACCAACAGTATTTTTGCTGCTTTTGACAGTTTCCCATTGGTCTTTCCCCTACTCAGCCAAACTATTTATTTATTTTTTGCAATGTTCTTCTACAGCAGCAGTTCTTTTTGGTTTCAGCAAAATCCATACCTACAAGATGTAGGCTTATATCTGGGGTGTCCTCTTCCTTTCATACTTTCACATTCTTTCTAGCACATGAAACTTTGTTTTTCTAGTTCAGTCTACAAGACACCACTTTGCTGGTTTCCCTACCGCATGGCTGGTGGAATTTTTCTATAACAAGGCTAGGTGGTATATCTTTTAGCCTTCGCAGTCCACGTGATCTCTGCTAAAACATCTCTGTCTGCTGCAGCAGCTCAGAGGCAGCTGGAGCCAGGATATAAATGAATGGCATGGCCATGGTCCAAGGAAATTTTATTTACAAAGCAGGCAAGGGGTCAGGGTTGATGCACCACTCATAGTCTGCCAGGCCCAATCCAGTATCAAATGCACACATACTCTCTCATATAATCACCGACCTACTTGCATTTTTCCTGCGAATGAGACACAGAGCTCAGCGTTGGCTCCCAATTTAAAAATTAAGCCTCTTAAAGACATAGGAAACATTATAATCGGGAAGACCTAGCTAACTTCCAAGCATGTGACTTATTGAGCTCCCTGCTGAGATCTTGCTATTTGATTTTTCACAATAATCTTAGCTGTGAAAGTTATTGGTACTATCTGCATTTGCAGTTACATAAACTAGCGCACTGTAAAGGGGTTCAACAAACTTTCCCAGAGTCACATGTGGTAAAAGTGGCAAAGCTGAGATTCAAAGCCAGGAACTATAAGTGCACAGATAGTGTTGCAATCTGATTTGCCATTTCACTTCTTAAGTCCTGGACCTTATAGCACAGCACTAGGCACACCGCATCTTACTTGTTAATATTTATAAACATTAGCAGCTGGTGAGATAGCTCAGTGGACTAAAGCATTTGCTTAGGAAAGCTCAGGCAAGCCTAGTGACTGCAGTTCAATGCCTGGCACCACACGCTGCGCCAGCCCCACCCTCAGGACAGTCTGAGCCAGCCAGAGTCCATGTGTAGTGGTGCATGCCTATAATTCCAGTGCCGGGGAGGCTGAAAACAGTAGGATCACTATGAGTCCGAGCTGCGTAGTGAGACACTAAAATAAATAAATAAATAAATAAATAAATAAATTTAAAATGTTTATAAAAATAAAATTAAATGAAAACTCATGTAAAAGGGCATCTTTACTAATTTAGAAGAGTTTGAATAAAGTAGGAAAAGAGAAAGAGAATACAAATCCATCATAATTTCTCCTTTCACAGATAAGCGCTATTCACATTGTGCTACCTAATTTTCAGACATTCTCTTTTCTTTCTTTACTAACTTATAGATGCTGAAATCTTCCTTAATTGACTTTCGTTTGTCTGGCTTGTAAGTTGAGCTCACCCTTGCTGCAAACATACAAACAGGTCCCTGCTTGGCAGCTCGGAGGCTACTATTGAGCCATTTCCTCTACTTCTGCTTCTGCAATTGTGTTTATTTCTGTTTTTGTCAGTTTTATTTTAATCTAATTTTACAATGACTTTTTATATGACTATAGAAAACACCAATAAGAAAGTGT
>PVKN010019937.1:0-16145 GCA_004027915.1 Capromys pilorides | reverse complement strand
GGTGAAATTACTACAGACCCAGGAGAGATACAGAGGATCATTAATAGGTACTTTGAGAATCTTTACTCTCACAGAATTGAAGACACAGATGAAATGGACAGATTCCTAGAAAGGTAGAAACTACCAAAACTGACTCAAGAAGATATAAGAACTCTCAATAACCCAATAACAGCCAATAAAATATAAAACATAATAAAAAGTCTACCGAAAAAGAAAAGTCCAGGTCCTGATGGATTCACCACTGAATTCTACAAGAAATTTACAGAAGACATAATCCCAATACTCCTCAAACTCTTCAATGAAATTGAAAAGTAAATGATCCTTCCAAACTCATTCTGAGAGGCAAGTATTACCGATACCAAACCCAGAGAACTACAGGCCAATTTCTCTCATGAACATAGATGCAAAAATCCTCAATAAAATCCTCACCAATAGAATACAGAAAATCATCAAGAAGATTATACACCACTACCAGGGAGGATTCATCCCAGGGATGCAAGGATGGTTTAATATATGCAAATCTATAAATATAATACACTATATCAATAAAGCCAAATCAAAAAATCACATGATTGTCTCAATTGATACAAAAAAGGCTTTTGACAAAGTGCAACACTCATTCATGTTCAGTGTCCTACAGAAACTTGGAATAGAGGGCCTCTACCTCAACCTCTTAAAAGCCATCTATGACAATCCAATGGCTAACATAATTCTAAATAAAGAAAAGATGAAGTCTTTTACTCTCAGATCTGGTACAAGACAAGGATGTCCTGTATTACCACTTCTATTCAATATAGATCTGGAAAAATTAGTTACAACCATTAGATAAGAGAGCAAAATAAAAGAATAGGAATAGGTAAAGAAGAAAATTCAAAAAATTCCACCAAGAAGCTACTAGAATTAATATGCAAATTCAGTAGCATAGCAGGGTACAAAGTCAGCACACAAAAGTCAATAGCATTCCTCTACACAGACAACAAACACACTGAGAGAGAAATTAAAGAAACAATACCTTTTATGATAGCACCAAAGAAAATGAAATACTTGGGAATTATCCTAACTAAAGAAGTAAAAGGCCTTTTCAATGAAAACTACAGTACTCTGAAAAAAGTGATCCTAGAGGATTTCAGAAAATGGAAAGATGTTCCCTGTACCCGGATAGGAAGAACCAACATTGTGAAGACGGCCATACTTCCTAAATTGTTATACAGATTTAATGCAATCCCTATCAAAATACCATCAACATACCTCACAGATCTGGAGAAATCATTCCTAAAATTTATCTGGAACCAAAGAAGACCTAGAATTTCAAAGACAATCCTGGGCAACAAAGACAAGGCAGGAGGCATTACAATTCCTGACTTAAAGTTATACTACAAAGATACTGTGATAAAATCAGCATGGTATTGGCAAGAAAATAGACTTGAAGATCAATAGAATAGACTAGAAGATGCAGAAGCAAATACAAACACACTCGGCCACCTTATTTTCGACAAAGGGGCCAAATATGTTTACTTGGAAGAAAGATAGCCCCTTTAACAAATGGTGCTGGAAAAACTGAATCTCTACATGATGAAAACTAAAACTTTACCCAGGTCTATCACCATCCATTAAATTAAAGTCAATTGGATTAAAGATCTAAACATTAAAAGAGAAACACTAAATCCCCTGGAAGAGAAAGTGGGAGGGATTCTTGAAGATGTCAGGGTAGGCAAAGAGTTCATGGACAAAAATCAAAATGCACGTTTAACACTTGAAAGAATCAACAACTGGGACCTCCTCTGTTTGAGAAGATTTTGCATGTCAAATCAAATTACCAACAGAGTGAAAAGACAACCCACTAATTTAAAAAAAAAAATTTAACTAAAAAAGTATTCAGACAAAGGTCTTCTATCTAGAATTTATACAGAACTAAAAACCATTGGAGTTCCAAAATTCAAAGACCCAATCCAGAAATGGGTATCTGAGATGAACACACACTTCTCAGAGAAAGAAATTCAGCAAACCTATAAATACATGAAGAAATGCTCCACATTGCTAACCATTTGTGAAATGCAAATTAAAACAACACTTAGATACCATTTCATCCCAGAAAGAATGGCTATCATAAAGAAATCAATCAACAACAAATGTTGGAGAGGCTATGGGGATAAAGGAACAGTTCTCCACTGCTGGTGGGAATGAAGACTGGTGCAACCATTAACAGAAAGCAGTGTAGAGACTCCTTAAAAAACTAGAACTGGATGGGCCTGAAAAATAGCTCAGTGGTCTAAAGTGCCTGCTTAGGCAAGCTTATGCAACCACAAGGACCACGGTTCAATCCCTAGCACCACATGCTGCACAAGCCCCACCCCCAGGGCAGGCTAAGCTGGATATAACATAAATAAATAAAGTTTTTTTTTTTTAAACTAGAACTGGAAATCCTATTCAATCCAGCTACCCTTCTACTGGAAATTTTTCCAGAAGAACTGAAAACATCATATCATAGTGTTACCTGTGCACCTATGTTCATAGCAGCACAATTTCTGATAGCCAAATCTTGGAAACAACCAAAATGCCCATCATCTGAAGAATGGTTGAAAAAGATGTGGTAATTTTATAGAATGCAATATTATTCAGCTATAAAGAATGATAAACCAGAAGATTTTTATATATAAGTGGATAGATACATCTTGGACATATAAGTGAAATAAACTAGACCTACATGTGTAAATATCATATAGTCTCCCTAGTGTAAGAACTCAAAAGAAGAAATAAAAATGGAAAGGCATAAAACAGTTGAATGGGAACCAAGGACTTAAGCATTAAACAACAAAGTGACTGCAAATAGAAAAGATAGGAAACATGGCAGGAGCAAAACCTTGCATTTATATACATAGGATGAATTAAATAATGGTCCTAAGAACCACCAAAATATTTTTCACCCTGATGATAGCAATGGGTATCACTAAAATTATGCTTGGAATGCCTGTCATTCTTGTCTTTTAGATTTGTGCTGCTTCTAATATTATTTCAATTACTGCTGTAGTCTCTCTCAAGTAAATGATTGGTTTACAAGAAAATGAAAAAAGGGTATTAAATGAGAGTAAGAGACTATGAAAAATGCCATAGGATTGACTGGCTATAATTTTGTATATACTTAGATTTCTAAATGTCTGTGTAAAAATATGTAACTGCTTTTATTACATTGTATAGGAATTTATTAGAATATCAATGATTGATGGAAAATACCGATTCCAAGTTAAGTGTAAGAAGTTTGATATTCAGAAAGACAGTGATGTTAAGCCCAAGTACCTATGTGATAGAGTAATAGTATCGTGAAGCTTCTCTTCTGAAGGGTTAAGAATGTAAGTTTACAGAACAAAAATAAGAGAAAAAGAAGGGCTACAAGGGTTGCCAATATTTTGGTCCTAGCTCTTCAAAGTCAGTGAGAACTCAGGACATAAGAGAACCTGTGCTATAACATCCTATAACTCAGTGGTTTCCCAAATTTTCTGTTCAAGGAGAGTATGGGACCATAGAGAAAAGGGATTAATGATATATAATGTGCCTAAGGAGAGTCACCTAGAGAGAAAACATTCTCTCGGGCTTTCACAGAGAGTAAACTGATCAAGCAATGGCCATGATTCATCCAGACAGTTGACGCTGACAACAGTTCTACAAAGCACTGTACATGATTTCAAAGTAAATCCTAAGAGGATTTGACTGACCTTAGGAGATACAAAAGTTCCGTGTTTTGTTATACAGGTCTTGCTTTAACTTGCCCTTAACCACCCAGCAGAAAAGTTTAACCACGAGTCATAAAACATAAAGCTAGATTAGTATAGTGAGTTGTAAAAGGCTTAAATCAGCAGATTCCAACATTGCCAGTTCTGCCAATAACCCCCTGCGATGATGGAATACTGGACTATATATACAAGTACTTTCTCTTAATTCAATGAGAAGAATTTTTTTTGTACCAACAGTGATTACAAAAATTATCATGTCTACATCCTGTGGCCTGTATAACTATGAGGACAATAATAGGGATTGTATCAATTATTGGGAATGTACTACTAACGTATTTTTGAAAATGCCGCGTTGTTATTTCTTATTAAAATAAAAAAGTCTTTTGAATTTTCACTTGAGAAGTAATTAAATGCTATCAAATCAGTATGAAAGAAAGAACACAGCCTTCCCTTAGACATGCCCCAATTTCTTCTCTTTAGGTGGTACTATGGGTGTATCCATTGTTTCTAAAGTTCCTACCACATATGGAACCAGAGAATACTGCAGGAGAAACAGGCTGACCCTTCTCCATCACTGGGATCAAAGCTCCCTGGGGCAGAGTCCTTCTTTTATTTGTTTGCTCCTATAAACACATTGAGCAAGGGTGAAAGTTAAGTTGACTTATATTTTTAATGATGTGTTTAAATACTAAATAAACATGATTTTGAGTTCTAGGGAAAAAAAATAGTGGTGATTTGGATCAAAAATGGTCCCCAAAGACTCATGTGCTCAGAGGAACTTTGGGAAGGTAATTGGATTAGGAGTGCAAACCTCATCCACTGATGATCCCATAACTATATGTGCCGCTGGGAGGTAGGGCCCAATGAGGGGGTGAGGCCATATTGAGGAGGTAGAAACAAATTGAAGAGGCAGGGCTAGGTCTCTAGGGACAAGACTTGGAAAAGTCTTTTCTTGTCCCCTGGCCTTCCTCTTCCTTGGTCTCTCTGTTCCCCTAATTGCATGTGTGGAGAAGCTCTCCCCGTCATACCCTTCCACTATAATGCTTCTGCCTTGGAGACAGCTCAACTGTTAGTAAAAATCTTTTTTTCTTATGAAGATGCACATGTCAGATATTTAACTGTACAATAGAAATAGAAATTGTACAGTTAAAGGTACAATAAAGGAAGAACCAGAAAAAAATTTTCCCTTCATAATTTTAGCCCTATGTGAAATGTTTAGCAGAGCTTTTCATTATGTTTGTGGGCCCACATAACTTTTCTGGTTAAAACTGTTTTCAGTACTCTTTAGTTTTCTGTCATGTCCCAACTCACATGTCAAAATAAAGAGAACTTCTGGGTGACGATGTCAATCACAGAGCAAAAGGTATCATTGTCATAGTTGAGCTCAACACACAGTGTATGAGCATCTGCAGAATCATCTACAACTGCCATTTTTACAACCTGAGGTCCAAAATGAGCTCTATTAGCAGGACAGGAGGGACCAAAGAGGGACACATTATAATAGTTTAGGGCTCTTATATGAAAGCTGTATCCATTCTAAAAGTGTCCTAAACCATTTTCATTGCCAAAATATCCTCTGTATTCCTCCTATCCATTTCTCTCTTCCCAACCCATGGAATCCACTAATATTTTTGCTGTCTTCATAGTTTTGAGTTTTTCAGAGTGCCACATCATCAGAATTAGATAATACGTAGCATTCGGGCTGGCTGTTTCCATCCTCTAATGCATCTGTAAGGTTCTCTCATGTCTTTCCCTGATTGGAGACCCATTTCTTTTTAGCACAAAATACCTGTTTTACTCTGAGAACTTTCTGGGGTATCATTCTTTTTCTAAAATTCTTTTTAAATTATTTTTATTTTATGCATTTGGTACAGGGTCTCATTATGCAGCTCAGACTCATAGTGATCCTCCTGTTTCAGCCTCCCAGCACTGAGATTACAGGTGTTCACCACCATATCCGTTTCTGTGGCTGGCATGGTATGCCCAGGGTGCTGGTGCCAGCATGGTATGCAACACTGGGGATTGAACCCAGGTCTTTGTGCTTGCTAAGCAGGCACTTAGACTGCTGAGCTATCTCCCAAGTCCCAATGAGATTGTTAAAGTTCAATGAGATCACAAAGCTGGAGCCCCGGGGCCTGGATAGATAGCTCAGAGGAATAAGCACTGACCTGGCAAGTACAAGGACCTGAGTTCAATCCTGGCCCCACATGCCGGGTGCGCCATCTTGGTCCCAGTCTCCTGGGTGCGCCGTCTCAGCCCTGGATGCAATAAAAAAAAAAATAATAATAAGGCTGGAGGCCTAATCTGATTGGTATCCTTGCAACAAGAAGAGGAAATATGGGAACTCCTCCGTCTCTCTCTGTATCTCTGTCTTCTCTGTCTGTCTGTCCCTCTCTTGGTCTCTCTCCAAACATAGGCTATGTGAAAAAAGTGGTAAGTAGGTATCTACCAGCCAGAAACAGACATCTCATCAGATACAAATCCTAGCAGCACCTTGATCTTGATCTTCCAGGCTCAAGAACTAAACAAAACTCCCTTGTTTAGCCATATAGTCTGTAATATTAATGTACACCAGCCTGAGCAGATTAACACAGCATTTCTTATTCATTTTCTTTTACCACTATCCCTCATTCTCCACAATTGCTTGATTGAATTCCACATTTACAGGGTTCTTTTCTTTTTCGTTATCTTATCTCTTGGTATTGGGCAATGCTTATAAAGCCCTTTGTATAATGCTTCAGGCATGGTAAGTCATCTACAATTAGAGTCTGTTAATATGCCTACCAAATGGTATTTTGGTTATACACTTTGGTAAACATAGACATTTTTTACCCTTTGTTATTTGATTCTTCAAACTCCTCAGAGTCCATTAAAGGGATATGTATCTTCCTAAGGGGCTGTTGGAAGGGACACCCCAAATCTAAGACCTTAGGCAAATTCTTTATCTCTTGTCCTATGTTTTCTGTACTGTCCCTTCTTATCACTTCCTGCAGGTCCCTGTTACAAATGTACACACACACACACACACACACACACACACACACACACGCACATACACACAATGGAGAACTAAAGGTAATAATGGGATTAACCAAATACTCTTACAGAGCGAACTGAGGAACAACGAAGGAAAGAAATAGGGCTAACACTGACTTTTGGTGAGAGCAAGTACATTATCCTGGCCTGGCCAAAGTAGTAATTTCAGGGCAGATCAAGGGTTAATGCGGCTACACCATATCTCAGGATTGCTGGGACATCTTGGCTGGCATGGAACAGAGTGGCAGAGCACTGGGGGTTGGTTCTACATTCTCAGTTCAAATCTCAGCTTCTGTACTCTGGACTGCAAACAGAAATTACAAACCAGGCTTCTTCTCAGCATGAGCAGGAGGAATGAACAAGCTGACACTCAGTAAATAAATGAATAAATGAATAAATAGTTCAGATAATGCCCGCTGTTACTGTTAATAACAACACTACACAATCTGTCACTTCTTGTTAAGCAATATAACTGATTCTCAATTTGTAATGCAATGTAATGTCTCAATGTATTGAACTGAAACACAGCTGAGGGATTCAGCTGTCTATGTAACTACAGTGCTACATGTACAAAGAACACTCCTATTGCATCCACACTCACCTCTAGAATATACATTTATTGTTTAACTGTGTCAAGAGTGAAAGAACACTTAACAGGGACCAACTGGTCCAGTATCTTCAGTGCAGGTTGGGTAAAATTGGAAAGCCCCGATTCTGTTGTGAAGAAATCTCTTTGGAGGAATTTCTGTTTCCCACTGGAATTAGCTAATTTGCCTCTAGCAGATTTTTCCTTAGAGGGCCTCATAATTACTTAGTGCCTGGGTAGTTTACTTAATCCCCTTTTTTGCTCTTCCCTAAAATGGAACCAACAACAGTAGCCTCCTATAGGTGTATTTGTGAAAATTAAGTAAGTCAATCTGTGTAAAGGTTAAGAACTGAATAAAATGCTCAGCACTTTTTGGTTCCCCAAAACTGTTAACCATCCTTGCTTCACATTATCCTGCTAGGGGCTAAGCAGAGTTTCTAAGAACTCAGTTTTTGGTGGTGATCTTTGAATATGCTCCAGCTGCTATTATAGGGACCCCAGGAGCCTACTCAGGCTGATTGGGGGGTCGTCTTGAGAACCAGTTCTATTTTTTTTTTTTTAACTTGCCTTCCCCGCCCTTGGCCAACCTTACCAACACCACTGAAATCTGCCCAGTGATTATCATGGGATAAAAGCTTTTATCCTGAAAAGTTTTGTTTGAGAAGCTTGGGCTGCGCTTCTCACTGCCGGCTTTCCTGCGCGCCGGGATTGTGTCCACACTCCTACAAAGGCGGAGATTATCTCTCTCTGTTAAGGGTT
This sequence comes from Capromys pilorides, assembly GCA_004027915.1. Classification (NCBI taxonomy): domain Eukaryota; kingdom Metazoa; phylum Chordata; class Mammalia; order Rodentia; family Capromyidae; genus Capromys; species Capromys pilorides. The sequence continues at coordinate 8,036 of PVKN010019937.1, read as the reverse complement.
TAAAATCCTACAAGCCGGCCATGCAAGTGACCAGTATCAGATTATGATAACAAGATCATGTTCAGTTATAAAAACAAGTGTCTAAACTTTTCTCATGTCACTTTCTCTCGGGGTCCCTTCTGAGAGGGGGCTCAGCTCATTTTGAAGGCCATGCTTTGAACTGAATTCATGGGGTATTTGCATAAGAAGATCTGAGGTTGAAGAAAGGCTGCAATTGCATCTGCCCATTAATATGCCTGCTAATTCAGCACATTGTAAGCCTATTGACAGCTCACAAAAGGCTCAAATTCAAGGACAGTTACCCTGTGGCCATTGTGAGAGCTTCAATTCAAGGAGTATGTTCTCTCAAGGAATACAGTTGTTACAATTAGATATTTTTCATGAAACATTATAAAGAACTAATGACAACTAGAAGCACAATACTGCAACAACCACCAAAAAACATCCAGAATTCCATGAGCTTGACTGGGTCTCGCCTTCGCTCTTGCTCACTCATAATCTCCTACGCGCTTATTTTCTCAAATGCAGCTGCTGGTGATGGATAGAGATCTCGGCCTGCGAAGGCATATTTATCTTGCTCCCTAGATTTAAATAAAAAGCAAAATGAAATTAACAGATCTGGGCAGAAGAGGAAAAGCCCACATTGCGGGCATAAATAGTGGTTAATTTAATCACGTTTATGAAAAACTTCACACTGTCACCTCCGAGGAATATGCAAGGCAATATTTTAGAGCAGAGATGAATCATTGGAAAGCAAAAAGTTTATCTCTTTTCAGGGGTGGAGAAAAGATGCTTATGCAGATCTAAGAAAATTCTAAGCAGGCAGAAAGTGGTGCCGCTAAAGGTGGCTGTGGCTAGGTGGCCAGGAGCAGTGAGGGTGATTTAGCACCAGAGTACCTTTCTCCGTAGGGCCCCTGCAGAAGGGCTGGCTTGGGAGGTGGACTCCTCAGCTGGGCTGGGGAGGACAGCATGAACTTTTTAAGAAATGAGGGGCTGAAATGTCTCCAGCGGGGTGTTTGTGAGCACCATGGCCAGGGACGCCTGGATTGGGGACATTGTCTCTGCATTGTGTTCAGCTCCCGCTCGCTGGCCATTGTCACAGAGGCCCATCGAGCCCCTGGTCTGAGTACCAGTTGTATTTTTCTCACTCTACATCCCTCAGAAAAGACATCAAAGACCAGAGAGATGTGCTTTTTGCTTTGTTTGGTGTCTGATTCTCAACATGTGGTTTCCCGGGCCAAACTTCGGCACTTTTAACCTATTCTGTTCAGCTTAGGCCTGGGCTGTATTTGAGCATTAGGGAAACTATAGTAACCGATAATCTGCCTGTTGCTGAAAAGAAACTATGTATCTTGTCACACAAGAGCTGTCGGTTGATCACCGTCCTAGACGAGACCCTTTAGGGGCTCCAGCTTTCTTCCCCAGGGCTCAGCCTGGGCCACTGAAAAGACGTCAAAACCCTTTGCCTTTCTGCCACCTAGGGCCCGTGCTCATGTTCATTTATATTTAACAAATACAGCATTGTCCTGCACAACGTATCAGTATTTGATTATCTATTACAAATGTTTTTATCAAGTCAGAAATGAGACCCTATAACAAAAGAGAATAAAAAAAAAAAAAATCCTTTGGTGCAGCTCAGAGGCAGACAGGACTGGGATATTCTGGGCAAGATGTTCCCGTACTTTGACTCACCAGGCCAGACCTCTTGCAAAACAACTCCAACAAAAAAGTTCCAGGGACCAAATGCAGGATTATATGGGCCAGTGTAGCCTGGGCCAAGAAGTGTGGAGCACTGGTTGAGAGCGTAGATCAGGAGTCTGACTAGCAGTGCGAATCCTACCTTTGGTTTTACTTGCTGTGCAACCCTGCACAAGTCTCTTGAGCCCTCTGAACTTCCTGCTGAAGACAGAATAATAACAGATCCTACAGAAAAGACCTGGGAGGATTAGCTGAGCTAATTTTTATGATTCTTTCCATAGATAGAAAAAGGTTTGGCCCACAAGCAAGAATTCAAAAAGAATGGGCTATATATTATTTCGTTGTTACCTGGAGGAGAACCACCAGCTAGAAACCACCAAATGGATTAATGATCATAGCAACTGTGATTATTATTATCACATCCCATCTCCATTGTTGTTCTACCTTGTTAATGAAGTTCATGTTAATTATCAAAATAACTGAAACAATACAGGAGTGAAGCGTGTGGTAAGAGAGCTTATAGAAGGAATCACTAGCATGTGGGTGTAGGGCAATAGATGAGGCAGGTAGGTTGCAGACTTTACAAGGGAATGAATCTCAGAGATGTGCAATTTCAAGCCCCCTGTGTGTTTCACCTAGGACCAGTCCTACCCTAAGCCAGTGCTGGCTGGAGTTCATCTGTGGCAGAGTCGCTTGTCACACACTTGACTTCTCCTTCTCTTTGGCAGGGGGAGCTCACATCAGGCACAGCATCTGACTGCTCACCCTGCCTCTTAGCCAATAGAAGACTTCGAACCTCTTCCCTTGCTAGGAGGACACAAACATTGCTTGATCCTTCTGTTGTTACTCTTCCTTTAAAAAAGTGTTCTATTTGTTTTGAAATTACATAATAATTGCACAATTGGTTTGCAGTTATGTAATTCAGAAATGAGAGGTGTGCATGGCTATCCTTTGGGTGCTTATGCTATGTGACTTTGTAAAAAAACCTATGTGGAATGAATAATGGTTTCTGTTTTACTGTCTATTATGAGCCTCGGTTAAGAATCTTATACTCTAGGAACTCATATGGCTGGAATATTAGTCTCATCTCTTTCTTATAGATCAGGAAGTAGTCAAGAGTGAAGTAACTTGCCCTTGTTAAATTATTAAGTCCAGACTGGAACTGAGTTCATTTCTCCATTTCTCAACCCAAATATGCTACCAAACACATGTGTATAACACACACACACACACGCACACACACACACACACACACACACACACACACACACACTAAGAAATAACATGTTGTTTGGGACTTCTGTTGGGACCTAACTTTGCATTATCTACATACATCTTTCTGTGTCAGCTTCTACAGATGCCTCTTGTGTTTTGAGATGTGCATTGCTTTTTTGTGGCATGAAGGTATCACTGTGTATTCAGGTTGTTTCCTATTTTGTCTTTAGGTAGTTTTGTTGTTTGTTTCCTGCCTAGGACAGTTCAGTTCAACTTTTGGCTCAGAACCCAAACAGTGAGTTCTTACAGAGGAGCAAACAGAGCACTTAGACTTTTAAAAGAGAAGGTGTTTAAGAACCTTCTTTCAAAAATGAAAATGTGGGGCCTGTGAAATAGTTCAGCAGTCTAAAGCGACTGCTTAGGAAAGCTTAGGCAACCACAGGGACCTCAGTTCAATCCCCGACACCATATGCTGCACCAGCCCCACCTCCAGGGCAGGCTGAGCCAGCCATAATAATAATTTTTAAAACAAATTAACAAAAAATGAAAATGTTGTAGCTCAGATAGTCAATACGACTTGGCCAAGATCACTAATGCATTGGTGGCTCCGAAGTCCGAGTGCAGCACACACAGGAAGCTTTCTCTCAGATCACAGGGCTCAGTGCTGGGGCTGGGGGATTTCTAACTAGCTCCTCTTCTTGGTGTTTTGATAAATAAGGCTGCTGACAACTGCCCAAATAGATGGGCACTTGTGTCCCTCTCAGCCAAGTCTGAGTTTAGGACTGCAAGGCTGCCGAGCTCATAATCTTATACATTTCACAAGCCTTCACAGACAGCCTAGCACCTCTCCCCACCCCTGTTCTGTAGGCAGTAACTGGGGATCCCAGGCCCCAGGATGAGACTGTACAGGCACTCTTCTGACTTCCAGCTCTTGCTGCCTAATGAATCCATCCTGGCTTCTTCAGTGTTGATACTTAAACATTGTCCCACTGCCTGGGTTGGGAGGAAGAGAGTGGCTATCTTCTAATCTAACGCTTTCTCCTTCTCCCAAGATCAGTCTTTGATTCAAGACAGACTCTGCCAGTCTTTGAGGCCCTGGGAATCAGCCAGCCCAACTGGATTTGCTACACATGGGCAGACTGAGGTGGAGTGGATAAGTGGCTGGTCCCAGGTCACTGAGTGTACATGTGGCCAAACAGGAACTAGCAAAGACCCAGTGTTCTCTGCCACCCACAACCCTCTCCACGCATTCATGTGTTTAACAAGCACTTGTTGAACAGTCCTCGGTACCAGGCACTGTGTTAAGCCATGGTATACTAAGCTAGGCAACCCAGAAGTTCTGTTCTAGAGAATCACGATCTCCACCAGGAGATGGACAAATAATAAACAACAGGGCACTAAAATAAATAGGTTGTACATTAGTCAGTGTGAGCTATCATAAGAAAATACCACAGAGTAAGTGTTAAACAATAGGAGTTTATTTCTCATGATTCTGGAGGCTGGGAAATCCAAGATCAAGGTGCCAACAGGATGTTTCTTTGGTGAGACTCTGCTTGGGTTGAAAATTGGGGCCTGTCTCCAATGCCCTTACCTGGCTATTTATTTATTTATTACCAGCAATTAAATTTGGGATCTTGCGCTTGCCAGGCAGGTGCTTATGCTGCTGAGCTATATCCCTAGCCTCACCTAGCCTTTTGAGATTCACCTTTCTCTCCCTATGTTCTTCATCTCAGAAGGACCCCAGTTCTCCAAGCCACCAATCGCACTGTATGACCTCACTGAGCCTTAATGTCCTCTTTTAGGACCTTGTCTCAAAATATAGTCATGTTAGGAGTTAGGGCTTTCACATATAAACTTTGAAGGCGATCAAATTCACTCTATAACAAAATTAAAGAATGCAAAACAAATAGCTTGCATTTATTGAAAACTTACATGCTGGGCTTCATGCTGTGCACTTTATATACACTGCATCACTCAATCCTCACAGCAGCTATAATCACCCGCATTGCACAACCGAGCTAACTAGAACTCCCACAGAGGTTGAGTAGCTCCTCTAAGGGTGCACAGAGTGACGCTGAGCCCCCTTTCTTGACTGGTACTAAGGACACTACGAGGAAACTTCAAGGAAGGAGTGAAAAGCCAGTAGGGTAATCCCAGAAACCTGGGAGGATCACAAGTTCAAGCCCAGCCTGCATGACCTGGCAATTAGTGGGACTCTTTCTCCAAAGAAAATTTTAAAAGGAGGTTAAAGATATAGCCTACCATGAAGGACCTGGGTTCAATGCTCAGCACTGAAAAAATTCTAAGACAAAAATGTAAAAGGAGGAGGTGACACATGACAGCAATGTTGAAGGAATAGTAGGAAAGAAGGTCTTCCAGCTGCGGCCAGTCTTGCCTTGCTCTTGGCAACATGACAGGTTTATGCGCCCACCTACTTTTTCCTTTAAAATATTCCTAACTGAAGCCTCACTGGGGAAAATGTGACATTTGTGACTGAGTTCCTAGGCTCCAAACTTGAGTTGGGCTGCATTAAGTGCTTTCCCAGTGCCCCAACACCCCCTGGCAACTGGCCGCCTTCTGCTTTTGACAGCTTGGCATATTTGGTCATTTACTGGGTGCATGTGAAGATCAAATGGGTTAAGATTCTTCTCTTTAAACAGCAGGGAAAAGAACATCAAAAAGGTGTACATTTCATTTCCCCAGTTTTGATTAAGTCAAGCATGAAATGAAATGTAATACCCTCAAGTGGCTGGGGTTTACACCATTGATGTCGTTACTTCTGCTTCAGGAGGTCCAATCAGCCCTGGGCAAGGGGAACAAGCTAACAGAGTTTTAGGGTGGCCAGATGGACGGGGTTTACCATGGTTGAAAAGGCAGCTTAGTGCTTGCCTCTTCAAGCCAACTGTGTGAAATTCTGATGTGGCCTCTTCCCCTCCCGGCATGCCCTCCCGAAGCTTTCTTGCCTCCTTATTTTCACTGGTTCTGAGCTAACAGCGGAGAGAAGAGAACAGCCCTCATTCAGAGGCCACACTATTTTGTCCAGGGTTAGTCTGAGAAGGAATTGGAATTCAAGGAGAGAGAGAAAGGCTTGATTCTTTCACAGCTCTCTCTAGAACTCATTACAGATGATCACACTGCAGAAGCATGGGTGACTGTCCCAGTGTGCCAGGCCCTGAAAACATAACTCCAGCCACCTGGCTCTATCTGGCTTAGCAGAATCCTATGAAGTCAGCTTGGAGTGTTAAACAGAGACTTAAAGATACCCCTGGGGCAGAGCACATGACTGGGCAAGGGTAATCCTGAGTCCAAGCTGGCAAACTTTTTGCAGGTAGAAGGTATTTCACTTGTAAGCCAAGACCCACAGGATAATTTCTTATCTGAAAATAAATTGATAGATTGGTTTCAAAATATAAAACAAGGAATTAGAAAATCAACCTTATGAAATGGTTCATTAAATATCTAAAGAGGTAGGATTAGGCCTGAACTCTTCCAATGATCTCTAAACGAGGAAGGCTAAACCAGAAGAACAAAACGGATCATTTCTTCTCAATAAAGCAGAACAGAAAACACTGAAAGTACACTAGAAATGTTTTCAGGGAGGATTTGGGGGCAGAGGAGTTTGTGCTTCCTGGGAGATGTGTAACAAGTGCAAAGTTGCCAGCCTGGTGAAATTTACAAACTGATCTCCTGGCGGCAAGCGGACATTTCCAAGTAGTGGGCTGCAATCCAAGTCCCAAATCGAGTGGGATCTTCCTTAGGTTAGCAAAGACTCATTTTTCCAAGTTGTCTTTCAGAAAGTATGAGCCCAGGCTCAGCCTAAAGCTCCTGGCTCTCAACAACTGGAGGAGAATAGCAGGGCCTTGGGAAGAACTTAATAGAATCCTTAATGCTGGTAACAATCCACTACTATTGAGCTGCATTAAGTAGATATTATGGAGGGACAAAGAAGTAAATAGCTCGACATCACCCTCATTCGAATGAGGCCCGGCTGTCGGGACGTTTTATGGGCTGCTCTATTGTCCCCTCACTCCCCAGGTTAGCTTTAAATTGCAAATGATACCCTGAAAGGCAGCAGCGAGAAGTGGTTTTCTTTTCTTTCCCTCTTCTCTTCTCCCTCTCCCTTTCTCCCTCTCTATCTCTCTCTCTTGCAAAATGGTCCTCACAGAGAGAAAATAATTTCAGTCCATAAGAAAACGAAAGGCATTGTTACCGTGGCTCAGACCGTAGCAAATGAAATGCACCAGGGGATCGGGAGCTGAAAGCTGCACCCGAGCTGTTTTATTTTGGTGCTTTGGAATGTATTGTGCATGAGAACATAAACAATGCCAAATCTGTACGATTAATAGGCCAGGCTTGACATATTTCCCTTTGTCTGAGGCCAAACAGGCGGGGCTGGGAGAGGAGGAGGAGAAGGGAGAGGAGAAGAGGGAACAGCATCTTATTTGATTAAAAAAAATCCAATAATCCAGCTGATAGGTGGAATGTGTGCGGCCACCCCTCTTAGGACTGGGCCTTCAGAATCAATGGCTGCCTGGCCATTCTCCACGGGAAGTCTCATCCTTTCACTTTCCATGATCAGAACGCTTTAAAGAGAGAGAGAGAAAAAAAAAGGTCTCCAAAGAATTGTTTGCAAACTGCAAAGTGCGTCAGCGACTGACATGGAAACGCTGGAAGCTGGAGACCTATTCCCAGGCAGAGGCCCTCTCTGTCACCTTGGTGGGTGAATAATTGTGCCTTTTGCATACGCCTTGTCATCAGCAGCAGGAATGAGGGGGCCCCAAGGACCGCCCTGGCAGCGCAGGGGTTGCACCAGCAGAGTAAATTAAAACACGGATTAGAGCAAGTATGATTGGGGATGACAAGCAGGGCGGGCGCAGCCACAGAGCGAGCCGTGCTGCCCATCTGGTCCCGGGAAGCCCATGCCGTGCGGCTCCTTCCCCAGCCGGCTCCAGCTGCCCGTCTGCACTTAGGAGGCCTTGAGCCACTTTGTGGAGCTGGGGAAATTTGTTTCCCTTTTTTTACAAGTTCAGAAATACCACCAGCTGCTACCAGGTACTCGGAGGTTTGGGTCAATATCCATTCTTGGGCCCTGGTACAGAGGCTGCCAGCAAGGGAAAGGTTGG
>PVKN010019936.1:0-16154 GCA_004027915.1 Capromys pilorides | reverse complement strand
AACATCATTGAGTAGTAGAAGTTAGGCACATTTGCATGTGAAGATTTTTTTTTCCCATTCTCACCTGAAAACTAGTTTGAATGAATAAAAGTTCCTAAATTTTTCCTTTCAACTTTGAAAACAGTTCTCCATTTTCTTTTTTTCCATTTTTGTCTAACATATCTACTACTGATGAAAAGTCTACCATTTACTTTTATGTTGTTTATACATCTTAGTAGGGATTGAGGTTTTTCTTCAAAATTTCCTGAATTTCAGAAAATATCTGTGTCAGTGGTGACAAACATGGTATCCGTGCTACAATGGGCTGTTTGTATCATTGAAAGCTCTAAAAGGCTTGGCACCACTGGGCTAAGTCTTGCCCTTCTCCACTAATTCTATTTAACATTGAGATTTTCAGCTTGTCCTGTCCTCCCTTTATTGTCAGGAAGTTTATAGAAATCACTTAAGGATAGATGCTGGATTTCTGGTTGTGTATTCTGTCATTTTCTTCATACTTGAAAGGCAGTATGAAAGAGTATTTTAGTTTTGTTTTCAATTTTGCTATCTATGGAGCTTTCTTTTGACAGTTTTTTTTTCTTTTTATAAAAGTGTTTTTGAACTTTATTTTATTTATTTCTGTTATGTTATGTTAGCCGGCTCAGCCTGCCCTGGAGGTGGGGCTGGTGCAGCATGTGGTGCCAGGGATTGAACCGTGGTCCCTGCAGTTGCCTAAGCTTGTCTAAGCAGGTGCTTTAGACTGCGGAGCTGTCTTGCCGGCCCCTAAAAGTGTTTTTGGAGTCAGGTCACACTGTGTAATCTAGGCTGGGCTTGAACTTTATCTGTTGCTCAGGTTGGCCTGAAACACATTATCTTCTGCCTTAGTTTAAGATTACAGGTATGCTGCACCTGGTTCTAAGAGTATGTTTATTTTTTTAAAAAATTTTATTTTTATTTATTTATTTGTTTGCTTGTTGTGTTTGTTTGTTTCTTTATTTATTCATTTTGTGGCTGGCTCAGCCTGCCCTGGTGGTGGCGCTGGCGCAGCATGTGGTGCCGGGGATCGAACTGCAGTCCCCGCAGTTGCCTGAGCCCTCCTAAGCAGGCGCTTTAGACCACTGAACCATCTCGCTGGCCCAAGAGTATGTTTATTGAGGTATGATTTATATACAGTAAACTGCATCCAGTTAAAGTGTACAGATGTATACATATTTATAGGGACATAACATGTGTATATGCACCATCCCCAATCTCTTGACAGCCAAGGTTTGTGTTACCACAGGAAGTATTTCCTTGCCCCTGTGCAGTCTGTTCTTCTTTCCCCAGCCTATGGTTTGCTTGCTGTTAGGGGCAGGAGGGATTAGTTTTTATTTTCTAGAGTTTCCTGTGCATGGATTTATATTACATGTATCCTTTTGGGCAAAACTTCTTTTACTCAGCTTGTGTTTGAGATTTATGTATGTTAAGTGTACAACAATTTGTCCTTTTGGGGATGGTAGAAATTAATATGGAGAAACTAAATTTCATGTTTTACATATACTCTAGTATATTTAGTTCCATTTCTTTATCACTGATTTGCTGATATTTTCCTGTATGGTAGATTTTCATGAGTGAGATCTCATTCATTTATTCAATTATTCAGTTTGAGGCAAGGGTCTCCCTGTGCAGTTCAGGTTCGCCTTGAATTCACTATGTAGCTTAGGCTAGCCTTGAACTCTTGGTGATCTGTCTGCCTCTACTTCCCAAATGCTGGAATTACAGGCATACACCACCACATCTTTCTTTAGTTTTTAGTTTTTGTGTTTTTGAGATAGGGTCTTGCTGTGCAGTTCAGGCTGGCCTTGAGCTCACTTTGTAGCTCAGGCTGGTCTTGAATGTATAACATTCCACCTGTCTCAGTCTCCTGAGTTCTGGAATTATAGGAATGTGATGCCTGGCTAGATCTTATTTTATATCTGAGGACATTTATGATTCTCCCAGTTCTTGAAACTCTTCAGATAGTTCCTTGTTTTAATAGTTCTTTTATGTACAGTGATTCTAGTTTATACAGTGATCATGTCTGATTTCAGAATTGCTGTTCTGTTAGTATCTGTTAGATACTGTTAACCAGTCAGAATGAATTATAAGGGAGAGATAGGGTGTGTGTACCCAGTCATGGGGCTCTTTCTTCCATGTGGCAGCTGATGATGCTTTCCTGATTCTGGGGCTCCTGTGCCTGGGCTCAGTGAAGAGTTTGCCTCTGAGAGGGTGGAGGTAGGGAGTGTTCTTGGTTGAGGGAAGGTGTGGGGGTCCTATCCAGATGCAGTAAGGAAATTTCCTTGCCACTAACGTGGTGTGCTATTCTCTCCTGACAACCACCTCTATCAGCAGCTATATGCTCTCCTGCCCTCCTAGCTGTTCCCAGTCTTAATAGCATTCCTATTTTTGGGCCTTCTGGACAGATGCTTCCTCTATCAACCTAGTTCCCTTGGTAGTATTACTTCATACATCTCAGAATTATTTCAGAATGTATTAGTACATCTGTATTTCTGGTCATTCTAGGATTTAGCGTGGGAGGGAAAGACCCATGTCTGTGGTTCCTTTGATTCTGTGTCTGGAAGCCATTTGTTTTTAGGGAGTTTTTGGTCATTGAAACCTTTTTAGTATAGCAGGCTCTAAGAGAGAAATTTAAGCAGTGGTGCTTGTTAGGTGGGCGTGGGAATTTCCTTTGTCTGTAGTTTGAGTAGTAAACCAGAGCCCTGAAGTCCTAACTTTTTAATTTCTTCTTTTTTTTTTTTTTTAAACAGGGGCCTTATTTTTTTTTTTTTTTTTTTTTTTTTTTTTTTTTAAACAGGGGCCATTTTTTTTTTTTTTTTTTTTTTTTTGTTTGTTTGTTTTGTTTTTTGGCAGGACCAGAGTTTGAACTCACGACGTTGCACTTGCCAGGCAGGCACTTGTGCCACGGAGCTATTTCCCTGGACCCTTTAATTTCTTCTTGATTAAAATCTTAATTTCTTTTGTAAGCCAGTGGGCAATATGAAGATTTTCATTCGTCAGTCACTGTTTTATAGAATTGTTAGTTCTTAAAAACAAGAAAATAAACAAAAATCATGCTATAGTGCAGATTTGTTTAGGAAAGTTAGGCTAGCTTGATACTTGAATATTTTTCTTTTTTATCTTGGTCCTAGTTTTTTTTTTTTCCAAATCAGAATCAAACTTCTCCTTTGCTGGGGATATACAGCATGAGTTCCATCCCTGGTACCACACACACACACACACACACACACACACACACAAACACACAAAATTTCTCTTTTTTTATTCCTCCCCTTTTTGAGATAGGGTCTCACTGTGTAGCTCAGGTTGGCCTTGAGCTCACTTTGTAGCCCAGGCTGGCCTCAAATTCAACAGTGCTTGCCTTAGCCTCCTGAATGCTGGCATTACAAGCCTATGCCACCATGCTGGCCTCAAGCTTCTTCCAAAAATCTTTTGTTTAGATTTGTTTTGAAACCAGAGTATGAAATGAGTTGTCAATCTAGTAAGTGTAAACTTAGAAAAAAGCTGTTCTGACTTTCTTCTCTCTCTCATTTAGTTTTCCCATGGTTTGGCTTGGATATTGGTGGAACTCTGGTCAAGCTGGTGTATTTTGAACCTAAAGACATCACTGCTGAAGAAGAAGAGGAAGAAGTGGAGAGTCTGAAAAGCATTCGGAAGTACCTGACCTCCAATGTGGCTTACGGGTCCACGGGCATTCGGGATGTTCACCTTGAGCTGAAGGACCTGACTCTGTGTGGACGCAAAGGCAATCTGCACTTTATACGCTTTCCCACTCATGATATGCCTGCTTTTATTCAAATGGGCAGAGATAAAAACTTCTCGAGTCTCCACACGGTCTTTTGTGCCACTGGAGGTGGAGCATACAAATTTGAGCAGGATTTTCTCACAGTATGCATTTTTTAGCTTATATACAATTTACAGTAATTTCATTGTTAAAAATAATGTGAGTTACAAGTGATAGGATACTTTGGATTTCTAATGGAGCTTGAATTTTCTTGAGCGAAATGAAGATTGACTATAATGTAGTGATAGTCTGGAGTTAGCCATCTAGAGATATTTGCAGTTTGCTTTTTGCCTAGTTGAGATGTATGGAGAATCAGAACTTCAGAAAAGAGCATTTTGATTTTTTAGTATGAAAACTTAGTCTGGGATAAACAATAGAAATCCTGTCTGTGAGGAATAGCATTAAGTCTTGAAAGGTGAGATTGAAAAAATTTAAAAATGGTATTATGAAATGTTTTTAGTTTCTCCTACTTATTTTTTCCACTCCCTCCTCTGTTCACCAGTTACAAAAATAAACTGGGGGGAAATGATGTTCTTAGGGCCGAGGATTAGTTTGAGGTGATTGACAGCAAAGCTCTCTTCCCTGAAAGCCTCTGATAGTGTTTGTGCTGCACTTGATAACTCCATCTCTTGACTACCACTGGCCTACAAGACGGGTACCATGAGAACCTGATAACTGTTTTTTACTCTGTGAACACTGAGCAAGGCCTAAGGCCAGGTTTTTGAGAGGCTGGATGAGCGATGTGAGAATTGACCTGTGAATTAGCCAACACCCTAACTGGCAAGGATACCTATAGACTTAAAATGTCTCCAGTGATGTGCTTTCCATGCCACCAAATGACCAAGAGATTCTGTCTTCATCTGTGTTATCCTGTATGTGTCTTTCTGTTTTTGGGCAAGGGATACTGTTGCTTACACTTAGGACCCTGTGCTTGCTGAGCAGGTACTTAAGCCACTGAGATATCTCCTCAGCCCCCCATGTGTCTTTCATTTCCCTATGTATCATGTGGTTTCTTTCTCTGTCCTGTGTATCACAATTCTTTCCTGTAAGTAGACGTAGTAATAATATAGAATTAACCTGAATTTTTTTTGATCTTTTTTTTTTTTGTCTTTTTGAGACAGGGTCTTGCTATGCAGTTCAGGCCAGCCTTGGGCTCACTTTTGTAGCCCAGGCTGGTCTCACACTCACACCAATCTTCCTGCCTTGGCCTTCCAAGTGCTAGGATTACAGGTGTGCGCCACCATGCCCTGATTAACCTGAATTTTTAAATTGGCAATTTAACTTTTTTTTTGCGCGGGATTGGGGTTCAAACTCACAACCTTGCACTTGTCAGGCAGGCACTTGTGCCATGTAGCTATTTCCCTAGCCCCCAATTTAACATTTATTTACAGTTTTATATATACTGTAATGTGTAACACTACATTTGCTACATTTATAATAAAAAATTTATGACTTACAAATTTTTTTATGAAGAGGGCGCCTAGGTTAGGCATGGTGTTGCATGCCTATAACTCCAGTACTGGAGAGGCAGAGGCAGGAGGATTGCCATGGCTTCAAGGCCAGTCTGAACTACATAGCGAGACCTTATCTCAATACAAAAAATGGGTATCATCACATAGTGGGAGATAGGGCCTTGTAAGAATAACATTTACTGAGACATGATGTGCTACTTGCATGCTTTGAGCTCAACATAATTTAGACTTAGAATCTTGCTAATGGATTGTATACTGAAAAGTAGAATAATACTTTTTTATGATTCCTGGTGTCATTACCAAACTTACAGTTCCTCTTAGTCATTTCATTTAAGCCTTTCAACACCTGTGTGTGACACTTAGGACAGTCTCTGTCATAAATAACTCAAGGCCTAAAGAAGGTAAATTATCTAGTTGAGCAGCTTGTCAGTAGTAAAGCTGATCAGCAGTGAAATTATCAAGTCATAATTTCTGATCCAGCCTTGGTTTCCCTCAAGATGATCAGTTAGCTTCTGGAAAGCAAAGTTCTGAGTTGTTATTTGCTGATAGTTCTTTCACATCATCCAGATATAATATAGGAGACTGTTTGAGAGTACCCCCTATACTGAGAACATTATCCTGAAGATTATGTAGAACAGTGGGCTTGTTTCTTTTTAATGTGCTCAAGAGTGCAACACCCATGTCATTATGGACTTTCTTCTAAATGTAGTCATTAGAGATCTGTGAAGTACTGAAGTATTTCATTGATTAGTGTCTTGATTCATCTCCCTGTCTGTGTTCTGGAAGTATGACCATTTGAAATTCTCTTGGCTAGAATATATCGTAGCAGAACGAACAGGTACCAGTAAAAAATGAAACTAATGGCTAATATGTAATAATTGGTAGTTATAACATATGTCATGTACTTTGGATACATTGTTCCATTTCATCATTACAGTGAAGTTTTTATATGTCTTTTAAAGTCACTCCAGGGCTAGGGAGATGGCTCAGAGGTCTAAGTGCCTGCTTGGCAAGCTCGAGGACCTCAATTTGATCCCCAGTACCACATGCTGTGCTGGCTGCTGTGTCAGCTCTGAAAATGGGTGTGGTAGTGTACATCTGTAATCCCAGCACTGGGGAGGCTGAAACAGGAGGATCACTAGGAGTCTGAACTGCATAGCAAGACCCTGTATCAAATAATAAATAGGTAGGTAGGTAAATAAATAAATACAGTCACTCTAGTTCAGGCAGACAACTCACCATGTAGTCCTTGCTGTCCTCGAGCTCAAGGTCATCTTTCTGCCTTAGCCTCCTGAGTGCTGAGATTACAGGTATGTACCACTACTGACCACAATGAGTTATTTAATTATTTATTTTTTTGAATGAAGAATGGAATCTCAGAAGGTTGACAAAAATTATTTCATAAGGTCTTATAGTCAGTCTTTGAATTTTCCTTCTTGTTTTTAATGTATTTAGTATATGGTCTACGTAGATCAGACTCATAGTGATTCTCCTGTTTTCAGCCTCCCAAGTGCTGGGATCACAGACTTGTGCCACCACGCCCAGTCTTAATCCCTGTTTTAGCGTGCCCCAGGGGCGAGACCGGCATGGCATGCTGATTCACTGTGCTCTGTCTGAGCAGGTGCTTTAATCGGCTGAGGTATTTGGCCAGTCTAGTCTTTGGATTTTTCTTAGTTGCCATTTTTTGGTAGTTTTCTATGTGTAAGACAAGGGAGATGGCAGAAGAGGGTTCTTGTTCTTTCTGGAGGCCCCTTAGTGCAGTATGGATCATAATTGATAGGGGAGAAAACCTATTTCCAGGAACTTGTAGATACTATGCAAAATACTTAGCATTTCAGTTATAAAGAGGTTTAGCATGGTATATTAACCCATAGAGAGGGTGTGAACTGGATTTTGTATATTAAGAATTGGTTTTTAGGCTTTTAAAATTTCTCCTAATATGTACTTAGTGGGGCTGGCGAGATAGCTCAGCTGTCTAAAGTGTCTGCTTAGGCAGGCTTAGGCAACTGCAGGGACTGTGGTTCAATCCCTGGCATCACTTTCTGTGCCAGCCACCTCCAGGGCAGGCTGAGCCCTGAAAGAAAGAAAGAAAAGATTTTTTAAAAAGGTAGAACTAATACACACTTAGTATTTTTAAGTGCTATCCTTAAAAAGTGTTTGAAATGAAATGCCTGTCAAATCTTGTTTGTGCTAAGTATGGTGCTACACACTTGCAACACCAGCACTCTGCGAGGGCTGGGGCAGGAGGACCCCAAATTGGAGACCAGGCTAGGCAACATAGTGGGGCTGAGACTTCATTATGAAATGAAAAATCAAAAGGTCTGGGGATAAGCTGGGTGAAGGTCCTGGGTTCAGTCTCAAGTACCACAAAACAAAATCCTGTTTGTGTCTTAGGAGTGACTAGTATTTAATAAACATCAGTGAAACATTTTCAAAGTACTGAGTTTCTGAATGTGAATTAGTTTTCTTTATTTTCAGCTTTTGATGCTAACTTTATATTCTGAGTAATTTGGGTTAGTGAAATTTCCTGCAGACTCAGTCATTATGTGTTAGGTTGAGGTTCATTAAGAATGATAGTACAGCAGGATATTTTAGGGAAATGTGAATTATGAGGGTAAAAGAAATTGATTTGATAATATCAGAAAACTACTGGAATTTGAGTACACCACCAAAGTACAATGATTTGGCTTAGAAAAGAAAATTCTGGCATTTTGAGGTACTCATGTCAGGAAGGCAGCATGAAATTCATCTTGACGTGGACTTGGATTTGGTCAGAGGAATACAGTACTAATTAGGGACTAATTAAGGATTCACTTGAAGTTACCTATTAACTTTTTTCTTTCCACAGTGGATGAGAGTAAATTGAATGTAAATGTGACCAAATTGGGAGTCTTAAAGAGGGAGAACTTTCAGGGATAAATTTGTTTATAAATAGAATTAGATATTTAGGGCTGGGGAGATAGCTCAGTGGCTTAACTACCTGCCTGGCAAGTGTACGGAAAAAAAAAAAATTCAAGGGTTGATGCCTGGTTGACTTTTTCAATATGTGGACTTGTGGGCATCTGAACAGTTGGAAGTTCATAGAGGCAGAATGTAGAGTCTGTGTCATCTTTCAAAGTCAATACTGTGAAAAATTAGGTATCTTAAATTTTTCTATGAATAACTGTGACATAAGTAGATAAAAATATGGTTTTAAAAATGCACAGGTTAAGCCCAGCATGGTGGCACATGCCTATAATCCTGTCATTCAGGAGCCTGAGGCAGGATTGCTGTTAAATTTGAGGCCAGCCTGTCTCAAAACAAAAGCAAGTTGAGTTGGGTGTGGTAGCCCCTATTCCCAGCATTCTAGAAGGCTGTGCAAAAGCTCTGGGTTTAATTCCCAGTACCACCACCAACATGAATTATATCTTATAAAATAGTTCTCAGCTTGCTTAGACTAATTATATGTCTTGCAACTTCACATTAATTCATGTAAATCTGCTTCATTTTTAATTGCTATGTTGTACTTTATATCTTGACTAGTACTCTTACAATTTCTTTATTACTTTAGAAGAATTAAGTTGATTAGAATTTTGATACTACTAACCCTTGCCCTCCCAAGAGGCTGTCACCAGTATAGGGAATGAGAAATCTTTCCTGCTAATTGGACACTTGCAACTCTTAGACTTCAGGTCCACCTTACCACCTTGCAGACAGTCTTTTGGAAAGCAGATGCCAAAGTCTTTTGGGCTTCTGCCATGTGTCATCAGGTGCTTTCTGGTAAAGCCATGGTCCCAGCTGTATACCTGCCTCAATGTTCCTGTGACCGGAGATCTTTTTTCTAGTTGGCAAATCTGTAAGTCCTCACGTTGTCATTTTTGACATTCATCTCTGAATGTCACAGTGGTTTATATGTAGTGTCTGTTTGGGTCTGTGGGAGTAGGAATCTGTCTTGTAGTCTGTCCCCATGTTCATTGTCCTCAGATCTGTTCTGTAAAAGCATATACACAATACACATCTGGGTGTAATTTTTTAAAAATGTATGATTGTTTTTTCCAAGCAGATTTTAAAAATTTCTATTGAGTTTTAAAGTCTGAATGTATGTTTTTATTCCATTACAGATAGGTGATCTTCAGCTTTGCAAACTGGATGAACTAGATTGCTTAATAAAAGGAATTTTATACATTGACTCAGTTGGATTCAACGGGCGGTCACAGTGCTACTACTTTGAAAACCCTGCTGATTCTGAAAAATGTCAGAAGTTGCCATTTGAATTGAAAAATCCGTACCCTCTACTTCTGGTGAATATTGGCTCAGGAGTTAGCATTTTAGCAGTATATTCCAAAGATAATTACAAGAGAGTCACTGGTACTAGGTAGGTCTTATATCATTGTATATTCTTTTTTTTTTCTTTTTGAAACAGGGTTTCTCTATGCAGTTCAGACTGACCTTGAGCTCACTTATGTAGCCCAGGCTAGTCTCGAACTTGCACTGATTCTCCTGCCTCACCGTCCCAAGTGCTGGGATTACAGGTGTGCGCCACCACGCCCGGCTTCGTTGTTTATTCTTAATAGTATAAAAAGTTAACTGAATTTTCCAGGTATTACACATAATTATACTCTTAAGAGCTTGTTCAAGTTATGTGAAAGATTTTTTTTTTTTTGAGATTATGCAAAATGTTCTTTGAAAATTCTGATTTCACCTACTTTAATTCTATTTAGGAGTTTACCAAAGTTATTTAATAAAATATATATTACCAGACTTATTGAGCCCATAGTTTTGCTCCCAGATAACGTGTAGTATGCATATATAAAATAGTGAAGGTGCTAGTGCTATGCAATGGAGGCTGGCCATGAACTTTCCAGGTAGCTCAGGATTGCATCAGTGTTCTGAATACTAGAATTAGTCATGTGCCCAGCTGGTACTAGGTGGTGTCTTAGGAGACAAGGCAAAGGAAGATCCTTGCTTTGAAACCTGTAGATTTTATACATTTACACATAAATGTTCTCCCACTGTGTGGATGGACACAGTCAGGGAATGACCTGAGATGCAGAAATTAAAGCTACTGATCAGTAGAAAAATGATCAGGGGAGGGTAATCCAAAAAGGGAAGATTAAACGGAAGAAGGGAATGAATGTTTTGGTTTAAGAATTAGAAGTCACTTGAAGAAAAATAGGGGATTGGGGTTTGGGATAAATAAGTATTTAACAAGTGTGAGCTAATGAATGGAAAAATATTTTTAGGTGGCAAGATAGTTAAAAGTGGGGGTGGTGAGTGAGCCAGAGCAGCAAGGTGCTTGATTGAGAACAACAATGTCAGGGATACACTTGAGGGGAAGGGAGAAGGTGGGATTTGTGTCCAGCCATTCCCCGATTGTACTCAGTCTGTCCTCAGCACACTGGCAGAAAGGTGGGACTTCAGGTTTTGTGCTTTGCAAATTGGCTCATATAAATATGTACATTCAGGGTGTACATGAGGTGCTTGTGTTTGACCTTTTACAGACTTCTTACTAGTGGCACCTGCATAATCAATCTTGGGACAAATAAGGAATACATGAGTATACTTGGGGGTTCGTAAATATTTTTTGTTTTCTAAAAAACAACATTATAATACTGCATTGCTTGTTTTTAATCACAGTCTTGGAGGAGGAACTTTTTTTGGTCTCTGTTGTCTTCTAACTGGCTGTACCACTTTTGAAGAAGCTCTTGAAATGGCATCTCATGGAGATAGTACCAAAGTGGATAAACTGGTGCGAGACATTTATGGAGGAGACTATGAGAGGTTTGGATTGCCAGGCTGGGCTGTGGCTTCGAGGTAAGGAAATGTGCTTTCTTTTTAACTTAGAATTAGTATATTGTACCACAAAGTCACTGGTTTAAAGTGTAAAATTTATGGTTTCTAGTTATTTGCAGAACTTTGCAACTGTAATCCAATTTCAGAGCATTTCTGTCATCTGAGACAGAATCTTTATACCCAGTATCAGCCAGTTCTCACCTGAGCCCTCCCTAGGGGTGATATACTTTCTGTCTCCAGAATCTTGTTTTGAGTATTTCATGTAAATGGTGTGGATAGTTTGTGATCTTTGACTAGCTGCTTTCATTTAGCATAATCTTAAGGTTCATCTGTGGTAATTGCAAGAGTCAGGTTTATGCTTTCTATTGGTAGATAATATTCCATGGTGTAGATAGGTCACACTGTATACACATCATTTGATAAACATTTGAGTTTTTCTGCTTTTAGGTTATTACGAGTAATGCTGATCATTTATGTATTTATCTCTGTGTGTGTGTGTGTGTGTATAATATATCTAGGAATAAAGTTGCTGGGCCATGTGGCTGTATCATTTTACCATTCTGTCAGTTTATGAAAATACAGATTTTTCCATGTCTTTGCTAGCATGTGTATATTACTATCTAATAGGCATGAAGTGCTATTTCATTTTGATTTTGCTTTGCATTTCCTGAATGGCTTGAGTAGTTTGCAGGTCCTTTTTGGCCATATGTCTGTTATCTTAGAAGTATCTGTCCATGTTTTTCACTAACTTTTTAGTTTTTTTTTTTTTATTATTATGTAACTACAAGGTTAGTTTATATATTCTTGATGGGAGTCCCTTACTAGATATATAACTTGCAAATATATCCTCCCTTTTCATTTCCATGATGTTTTTGATGTTCTTTGTAGCATAGTTTTTGACTTTGATAAAGTTATCTTTTAATCCATTTCTTGTGCTTTTAGTGTCATATATAAGAAATCATTGCTAAAGCCATGAGGGTTTCTTGTTTTTTTCTCAGAGTTTATAGTTGCAGGTCTTACATTTAGGTCTGTGACCCATTTTGAGTGATTTTTTTTTTTTTTCCAAACTGATTTATTCATTTATTTGGCACAGGATCTTGCTACACTGTTCAGACTTGTAGTGATTGTCTCAGCCCCTGGACTACAGGTGTGCATCACCATGCCCAGTGCCTGGGATCCAGGGACTTGCATAGCATGTGGTACTGGGGATTGAACCCGGCTCCTTGTGCTTGCCAGGCAGACAGACTGATGAGTTATCTCCCCAATATCTTCATTTTAAGTTGATAAGAAAAATTTTATTTACAGTGATGGGGATTGAAGTCTAGGGTCTTGCTCTTGCTAGCCAGTGTTCTATACCCCTAACTCTCTCAAATTAATTTTTGTGTATGGTGAGACTTAAGTACCATGCTAAACTTCTTTAGCTTGTGATCCAGTTGTGTCAGCACCATTTATCGAAAAGACCACTCCTTTCCTGTTGATTTCTCTTGGCTACTTTGTCAAAAGTCAATCAACTATAGATGCTTATGTTCATTTCTGGACTTTGAGTTGTGTTTCATTGACCTGTATATCTGTCCTCATGAGAGTGCCATACTACCTTAATGCCTGTGCTTTCATGTTAAGTTTTGAAATCAGAAAGTGAGTCTTCCAGGCTGTCTTTTTTTTTTTTTTTTTTCTGTATTTAGGACAAGGTCTGCAGGGTTTCACTACATAGATTGGACTCATAGTGATACTCTGTTTTCACCCTCCCAAGTGCTGGAATTACAGATGCGCTATCACACCCAATCTCAATCATGTTTTAGCACGCCTGTGGGCGGGGCCTGCACTGTAAGCAGGGAGTCAAACCCTGGCCACTGTGCTCTGCCTAAGCAGGTGCTTTAGTCCACTGAGATTAGGCTGGCCCTTCTAGATTGTCCTTTTTAAAGATTATTTGGGCTATGTGGGGTTCCATAAAATTACTTCAGAATCATAGGATGAATTTGGCAGTGTCTGCAGAGAATACAGCTGGGATTTTGACAGAGATTGAATCAGTAGAACCAGTTTAGAGAGTATTGCCATTTTAACACTGTCAGGTCTTCTGGTGATCCAAAAGGGTGGAATATCTTTCCATTTATTCAGGGTTGTGGTTTTTTCAACAGTGTTTTATAGACTTTAGTATATTTCTATCAAATATAATCCTAAACATTTTATTTTTTCCTGCTGTAGAGTTTTAAAAAATAGTTTTATGTGTACTAGGGCACATGTTTCTTTTAACAGAAAAGATATACATACATGCTTGTTACTAATTTTAGGCCTTTAGTAAATACTGTAAATTTTTACTTTATGTATACAGCATTTACTGGTTATCACTTTGGTTTTTTTTGCACCGCTGTTAATCAGTACATTTTTTTGAGGTTTTTTGTTTTGTTTTTTTGGTGGGACCGGGGTTCAAACTCATGAGCTTGCCACTCATGAACTTGCCACGAGGCAGGCGCTTGTGCCACGGAGCTATCTCCCCAGCCCCTGATCAATGCATTTTTAACTACTACCTTCTAGGGAAATCTGAAACACATTTTTTTTCTTTTCTTTTTGTAGTTCTGGGAATTAAATCCATGGTTTTGAGCATGCTACACTCTTAGCCCTGAAATCTGAAATTAGCAGGTTGTTCTAGGGCTCACTTTGCTGCGATAAACCAATTTGCCAGTGTGAATGTGACCATCTTGAAAGGAATGGCTGTGCAGTTGGTATGATTGCTGACAAAGGTGTCTAACTAGTGGCAGGAAGGGGTAGTGGTGTCCTCAGCAAATCTGAAATTCTGAGTCACCCTGGGACTGATGTCAGGGCTGATTTCAGTAGAAGGCATAGGGAGAGCCATCTGCTCATTTAGAGAGCTTGTTGGCTCTTTGAAGCTGAGTACTCTGAGCAGATGCTCTATCATTGTGTAATAGAAAGTTGCAAGATTTGAACATTGTTGCTCTAACCAGTTTTATCTTAGTAACATTGAATTCATTTGAGTTCTGTTGACTTTGGTTTAGCAATGGGATGTTTTGTTTTCTTCCTTCATCACAGCTTTGGAAACATGATGAGCAAGGAGAAGAGAGAGGCTGTTAGTAAGGAGGACCTTGCTAGAGCAACTTTGATCACCATCACCAACAACATTGGTTCCATAGCAAGAATGTGTGCTCTTAATGAAGTAAGGGGATGTGGGTTTTTTTTTATTGCTCTCAGGGATATGCCGAACTTCGTAAGTGGATTCCATGTTGACGTTGTTTGTGTGATCTTTATAGAACAGTGCCAAAGTGTAGTTGTGTCGTGTAGATTTCCTTTCAGTGTGAAGTTAAAACTTCACCTACAAATTAATCCTCACTGATTTCACTGAAGATAAGCATGACAACTGTTTTAGAGGTAAAGTAGTGGAAAGTAGAAGTTGGGAAGGTTTCCAGGTTCTGATGATGGGGACTGTGGGAATGATGATGCTGAATCTCAGTCCTGGCCCTTTGGGAGCTCTAGAGGCTTGAGACGGAATCTACTGGAACTTAACTGAAGCTGGGAGAAGATGACTTGGGTGATGAATGCCCAGCCTGGCTCCCTCCACCTCTGCAGAGCTATGTCTTTGTGCTTTCAGCTTCTTTACAGTGCTGCCTTGTAGCATTCAGGTCAAGCAGCATTGTACAGGGCTATGAAAGAACCAAGAATGGGCTGCCCTTGGGGAAAGAGGAGCTAGGGGCCAGTTGGTGCAGATTTAGGGCCTGTCCTTATTTATTATTTAAATAGATAATACAGGCATGAATTTTAAAAGAAACCTCAAAGCACAAAGTGATTGGTCTCATTTTTAATTAAAAAAATATTGTATCTGATCATATAATTAAAACATTGAGTCTTTTTCTTTATTGTATATTCCTTTTCCTATTGGTTTTGTGTTTTAGGGTATTTTAGTTGGATACATACATACCACTTTATGTTTTTTACTTAAATACACTTTTTAAAAATATTTTTTTAAAAAATCTTTATTAATTTGGTACAGGGTCTCGCTACACAGCTTGGACTCATAGTGATCCTCCTGTCTTGGCCTCTCCAATCTGAGATTACAGGCATGGGCCACCATGACCAGTTACAATGGCCTGCACAGTGTACCCAGGGTTCTGGGGCCGGCACGGCATGTAGTACTGGGGATTGAGCCCGGGTCCTTGTGTTTGCCAGGCAGGTGCTCAGACCGCTGAGCTATCTCCCCAGATCTAAATACACATTGCATAGGTACATATTTCATCAGATTTTTATGAGCATAGATTTATAATTTTCACTGATCAGGTTCTTTAATATAAATTATTCACATGAGTATTTGGTTATAATGGTAAGTCCACAGTATGCTTTTTTTAGGGGAGGCTTTTCTTAGCCTTAGCTTTATTATTTTTTAAAATGTTTTTAGTGCAGGATCTACAGGGTCTTACTACATAGATCAGACTCATAGTGATCCTGCTTTCAGCCTCCCAAGTGCTAGGATTACTGGTGCGTGCCATCATGCCTAGTCTCAGTCTGTCTCAGCGTGCCCTGTGGGCGGGGTCAGCATAGCACACTAGGGATCGAATGCTGGCCACTGAACCTGCCTAAGCATGTGCATTAGTCTTCTGAGCTGTCTGGTCTGCCATTGAGCTTTATTCTTGACAAGGAGTTTTGAAGACTGAGACTTATGGTCTTATAATTTGGCCGTGGTTATTGTCCTTGGTGCACATCAGCAGGTCACTTTGTACTGGGGCAGTGCCCATTTAGGTCATTCCTAGCAGTGAACTGACGGGTCAGTTTCACTGCAACTCTACCAATGTTGGGGGGATGGGATTTCAGGTATTAGATTTTTAATAATTTACCTAGTTGTGGCACTTTCCTTTTTGAATTGCAGTTTATTGTTTTTTAAACTTACTATATAAAATTTTCAATTAGTGTTTGTCATATTTTAATATATATATCTTTTTCTAATCTTTTTTTTTTTCTTTGACATATTTGGGTATAGTTTGCAGTGGGTCCAGAGATGTTTGCGGATCAAATTTCATTAGCACTGAGTGGATTAAATTTGACCATCAGTCAAGTTACTGCTAAAAATTGGGGGTAGGGTGAGGGTTTTTTTTTTTTTTTTTTTTTTTTTT
>PVKN010019935.1:0-16145 GCA_004027915.1 Capromys pilorides | reverse complement strand
TAAAATCCACAAAAGAAAGTTGGACCCATCCCAGTGTTTCTGAAAAAGAATGTTTTTAAAGAACCATATTTTTATCTGTAAGACTCTTTTGATGTGTTGCTTCAAAAAGGATGGTTAATTTCTGCTATTTGACCTAACATAAGTCCTTACTGTTTAGACTTGTATAAACTATCAATATGTATATGCATGTAATATCATAATTTATAGTGTTTCAGTTTATGTGATAAGCTTAGCACTTGCTTTCTGTGTAGTTTGAGCTATTCGGGATTTGTGGGGCTAGGGGATAGTAGTAGTACCAGTCTTTGATGCAAACAGTTGATGTTTTCTAAGGCTTTTATAATGAACTATGCAACAGTGGTTCAAATAAGTCCCAGACCCTTTTCCATCCAATTCCTAGCTCTTTTTAGTTTAAGCTATCACTGTCCCATATTAGAGCCAACCTGTCAGTCTTGCCTCTTTTATTTTTATATGCTGTGGTTCTTTTCAAAAGTTTTTATTTTCATTAGTGTGTGTTCCTAGTATGTAGTGTTTACATTCCTTGTGTGGAGTTGCATCTTAATTAGAGTTAGCATCTTAATTCCTTTTTTCATCCCTGTCCCTCCCTCCCACCACCTCTAATCCCCTACCCATTTGGGAGAGATCTATGTCCCTATTTCCTGTTACACTGTACCTATCTTTTATTTTCCTCTTTATTTATAATTTGGGTTTCTCCTATAAGAGAAACCATGCAATTTTTAAGCATGTGTGTCTGATTTATTTCACCTAACATTATCATCTCAAAGTATATGCATTTTCCTACAGATATCTCAAGTTTTTCTTTATAAAGAGTAGTACTGCATTGTGTATAAGTGCCACATTTGCTTTATTCATTTGTTGATGGACCTACAATATAGGCTGCTTCTAGGATTTAGCTATGAATGGTGTTACTATATGCATTTATGTATTACTATAACATGAGGACTTTTAACTGTTTTGGGGAAACCTAAAAGGAGAATAAATGAGTCAAATGGAATTTCTAGTTTTAGATTTTGAAGAATCCCCATGCTGACTTGCAAGGTAGCCTTGCCAGTTTACACTTTCACCAACAGTGTAGAAGGGTTCCTTTTTCCCTGTAAGCCTTGCCAGCATTTGTCATTATTTGATTTTTTGGTGATAACCATTCTTTCTGGAGTAAAATGGAATCTCGGAGTTGTTTTAGTTTGCAGTTCTCTAATGGCCAGTGGCACTGTATATTTCTTGTATTTACTGACCGTTTGTACTTCTCTGAAGGATCTATTCATTTCACGTGTTTGATTTTTGATTAGGTCTTTTAAAAATGTTTATTTTAAAGAGAAAACCCAAATTCAAGACAATAGGAGGATGACAATGGTTAATACATTGCATATTATTATCTTTAAATTCAGAGTACAAGATATAGACATGTAATTGTTCAAACAATATTAGCACAGACCTTTTTTCTTTTCTTTTTTTAAAATTAAAAAAAATATTTATTGATTGGATACAGGGTTTCACTACACAACTCAGGCTCATACTGATCCATCCTCCTGTCTCATCTTCCCTAGTGCTGGGATTACAGGTGTGCCACCATGCCTGGTTTCAGTGGCTGGCACAGCGTGTGGTACCAGGGATTGAGCCTGAGTCCTTGCTCTTGCCAGGCAGGCAATTAGAACCCTGAGCTATCTCTCCAGCCCGGGCCGTTTTTTCAATGAACTAAGAGACTCAATGGCACAGCACCTGCCTGGCAAGAGTGAGGTCCTTAGTTTGATTCACAATACCAAAAAACCACCGCACCACAAAACAAGGAACTAAGAGAAATTAGTAACTATCTTAACTATTGTGTATTATAATTATTATTATTTACTTGTTTATTCATTTTGCTTTTCCCTTCTTTTTTCCATTTCTCCAATTCTGTTTCCCTTTGAACATTTCCCTTTTTCCCATTTTACAATATCTATTGTATGTTTTGGATCTTGAGCTTCTCAGACTAGGGAGACAGTAAGATGTTTACACATGTTCATTTATTTATTTCACTTATGAATATGGGCTCGAGTTTTATCCATTTACCTATAAAAGTCCCCAGTTTGTCCTTTTTTAGCTAATGCTCCTTTATATAAAAACACATTTAAAAAAAAATCTGTTCCTTGATTGATGGGTACTTGAGTTGTTTCTAAGATCTAGCTATTACAAATTGTGCTGCTATAAACACGGATGGACATATATTGCTGTGGTACCCAGAAGGGGAATAACTAGGTCAAATGTAAACATAGTTTTTTGAGGAATCCCCACAATGATTTCCACAGTGGTTGTACCAGTGGAGAAGGGTTCCTTTTTCCCTGAGGCCCCGCCAGTATTTGTTATCAGTTGATTTCTTGATGATAGCCATTCTTTCTGGGGTGAGACAGAATCTCAGTGTTGTTTTAATATTTGCATTTCTTAAATGACCAGTGATTGTTTGGGTCTTTTATTAATTAATTAATTTTTAAATGGATCAGTTATTTAATTTGGTTCTTAGAAATTTAAAACACTAAATTGTGAGGATAAACTCCATTTGTCTAAGCAAAGACTGATTGCAGGTAGCCCTGAGCTGAGGAACAACTTTGATTTTTGCTAAAATCTGTGGGTCCACCACTTTCTGATCCACCTTGTGCTACTCTGAAATCTGGTGTCTCTCTTTCTCAGTGTTGATAATCTCACCCTCCTGGTGCCTGGGTTTGCACAGCTTCTTCTTGAAGTAGGCATCAGTGAGGTATTTGGGAATTTTCACTTCGCTGGTATCAATTTTTGTAGAGGGTGGCAATGACAAATTTCTGGTGTGTTTTTTGTAGAGGAACATGATTAAGGATAAGAGGCCCAGTCACAAGTAGCAAGCCACTGGCCAACTGCTTCAGGAAGACTACTGTTTTGCCTCTATGACACCTGATGAGGATGATCAAGATGGTGCCCGAGTGGTGCTACCTCGAAGTTTCCTCACATGCTGACTAGAGGGTTTCTTGCCATAGCTCAAGAGCTTTTGGGGCATGTCTTCAGTAGGATAGTATCTAGGCATTTTTCGAAGCTTAATCATTCAGGTACCTCCATTCTTGTCCCCACCAACTGGTTTTGTGACCATAGGAAGAACTTTCTCCTTCTTTTTCTTCTCAACCTTTGATTTAGCAGCCGCGTACTTTCTCTTGTACAAAGCCTTTCTGGAATACATAGCAGACTGGGAGTATCTGCCGATTCCTCTAACCAGGACAGGATTTCGACTGTAGTGGGGTTGCCCCTTCTTGGACATTTTTTTTGCCTTCACCTTACCCTTTTTGCCAGTGCCAGTGGAGGCAGCCTTTTTGGCTTTGGGTTTCTTTTCTTTAGTGTCTGGCTTCTCAGCTTTTTTCGTCCACCATCTTACAAGATGGGGAAAATGAGTCTGATTTTGGAGGATCTAATTTTTGAGTTCTTTATATATTGTAGTAACTAGTCTTGTATCTGAGGAAGAG
Organism: Capromys pilorides; assembly: GCA_004027915.1. Lineage (NCBI taxonomy): Eukaryota > Metazoa > Chordata > Mammalia > Rodentia > Capromyidae > Capromys > Capromys pilorides. Next base: position 12,669 of record PVKN010019935.1, on the reverse strand, counting down.
CTAGCAATCTTTCCCCCATTTTATAGGTTGTCTTTTCACTCTGTTAGTTGTTCCTGTTGCTCTGCAGGTGCTTTTTAATTTGGTATGATTTCATTTGTTGATTCTTGGTATTTTTTTTTTTTTAAACATATATTTAAAACTTATTTCTTTTCTTTTCTTTTCTTTTTTTTTTGCGGGACCGGGGTTCAAACTCATGACTTTGAACTTGCCAGGCAGGCACTTGTGCCATGGAGCTATTTCCCCAGCCCCCTTCTTTGGTGATTTTCTTGTCTAGTTGATTTGTGATTTTGTAACACAATTTTGTTTTATGAAGTTGGGTGTGCTGCTATTTGATGTGTATGTTTTTCCTTAGACTATACATAATGATCTTTGTCTTCCAGTCAGTTTTAGCTTGACGGTCATTTTGTCTGAAATGAGGATTTCCGCTCCTCCTTTTTTCCAGGTTCCTATTGCATAGAATATTGTTTTCCATCCTTTGAGTTTTAATTTCTGAATTTTTGTATTAAATATGTTTCTTGCATACTGCATTTTTTTGGGTTTTTTTCTTGATCTAGCCTGCCAAAATGTGTCTTTTGATTTCGGTACTGAGTGTTCACATTGAGATTTATTATTAAAAGGTATTGACCTAGTTCATTATTGTATTATTTTTCTGTGTCTGATCTCCATATTTTTTTCCTTTTGCTTTGCTGCTCATCCCACAAGGAGTTTTATTCTTTATGACTTGTTGGCATTGTTGGCTTCATGGTCTCTTTCTAGGTTATCCTTCAGAAATTTTTGTAATGGTGGTTTGGTGATTATGAATTTCTTTTTTAAAACATTATTTATTTGTTTGTTTATTTATTTATGTTACGGCCAGCTCAGCCTGCCCTAGGGGTGGGGCTGGCGCAGCGTGTGGTGCCAGTGTGTGGTTGCCTAAGCAGGTGCTTTAGACTGCTGAGCTATCTCACCAGCCCATGATTATGAATTTCTTGAAGTGCTTCTTTTCATAGAAATACTTTATTTCTCCATCAGTTTTAAAGGAAAGTTTAGCAGTGTATTTACATCCAGGTTGGAAATTTCTTATAGGGCTTGAAACATTTCAGTCAAGGCCCTCCTGGTGTTTTAAGATTTGTGTTGAGGAGTCTTTTGTAATTCTACTTGGCTTGTCTTTATATGTGATTCATTGTCCTTCTCTAACAGCTTTTAACATTTTGTCCCGCTCGTGAATTTCTGTTACTTTGAGTATAATGTGGCATGGAGAGGTTTCCTTCTGATGATGGCTATTTCATGTTCTGTATGCCTCACTTAACTGTATGGTTTTTCTTTCCCTATATTTGGGAAGTTTTCTGCATTATTTCTCTGAATTTTTTTTTATTTCATTTGTATTTTCTTCTTCATTAAAGTCACAGGAAATTGTTCCTTGAAGCTCTCACCCTTTGCCTGGTTCTGTGAGGCTCTCTGACTTATGATCAGCCTTCCAAGGTGTTCACACACACTGTGTAGTAGGATGAAAAATTTCTGATCATCAGGGCAGAGTGTATTCCTGGTATGTGTTAGTGTATCTCCTGTGGAATGCATATATACAGTCTGTGAGTGTGTTTTATATAGGGCAGCCTGTCTGGGCCCAAGTCTAGTATACTGTCAGTGCTGAGGCTGTTTTTCTAATAGTGGTCAACTTACAAAGCTGGTATCACCTTCTGAGCCCTTTCAGAATAAGGATATATGAGAACAACCCAATCTTATTAAATCCCTTTCTTCCTTCTTCCTGCTTTCCAATGATTCTTCTTTTTGGAGTTACTTAGAAATGTATAAGTTTCCTAGTAGTTTATAAATCGAATAAATGCAACATTCAAACCTACCTTAAAAGTAAAGTTAAAATAAAGTTAGTCACTTTTGCTACATAGTATAGCCTGACAAGGTAGAAGCATTTGTATTCTGATATTTTTTCCCTTTTTGTCTTTTTGGTTGGCAGAACTCGTCCACATATTTTCTTTAGTCAGTAAACCACACTGGCTGTTGCTCAGTCATCCAAGCCAGCAACCTGGGCATATCCTTGCTTCTTACCTCTTCTTTGCTAGCCTTACCTAACTGTCACCAAAGTCCTCATCATTTTCAACTTGAACTATCCTTATAGTCTCTGACATGTTTGTTAGCATTATGATGTGTCTTGAGTTTTTACCTAAGTAGTTGTAGTTTAAAAGTATCTTTTGAATACACAACTCTAAATTTTTTTCTTCTCCTTTTAAATTTCATTTATTTATTTATTTATTTATTCATCTAACCAATTCTGTATATCTACTAATCTGAACAAATAATTTGAAGCCAGTATTATGCAATACAATAACCATTGTTGAATTCCTATTATTTTGTGTAGTGAACTTCTGTATTGTTCCTATGAGTTTTTTTAATAACTATTTTATATTTTTAAAAGATAATTTTTTCTTTTGTCTTTTTTTGAGACAGAGTCTTGTTATGCAGTTCAGGTTGGCCTTGAGCTCACTTTTGTAGCCCAGGCTGGTCTCAAACTCACACTGATATTCCTGCCTCAGCATCCCAAGTGCTGGGATTACAGGTGTGTGCCACCATGCCTGGCTTTTTTTTTTTTTTTTTTTGTACTGGAGATCGAACTTAGGACCTTGTGCTTGCCAGGCAGGGGCTTATGTCACTGAGCTATCTCCTTGGCCCCTAAAAAAATTTAAAAAAGGAAATACAACTCTAAAGTTGTTACTGTTCTACCTACTAGGTGACTTGTTTTCTTTATAATGTAAAGTTCTTTATAAAAGTCTGTTCACAGACTCTTTTTTCTCCTTCTCCTCAACACATACACTCTGGTCTTGTTGACCTAGCTTACCTGATGGTTCACTCCTCTGGGTGTTGGCATTTGCCATGCACACACATACCTTGACCTTTCACAGGATTGGACACCTGTGCATACTCCCTCCATTTTGATTTACATGACATCATTCCCTTTGGACTTTTCTTTCACCACTTTGGAATTTTCATCTGTATTTTTGCTAGACACTCCTCCTCTAGTTAGCCTTTGCATGTTAGGCTTTCTTGGGGTTTATTTTAGGTTCTGTTTCCCTCTTGAATATGATTTTTTTAAAAAATATATTATGGCCGGCTCAGCCTACCCTGGGAGTGGGGCTGGTGCAGGCATGTGGTGCCAGTGATCTAATCGTGGTCTCTGCAGTTGCCTATGCTTGCCTAAGCAGGTACTTTAGACAGCTGAGCCATCTCGCCAGCCCTTAAATGTAAATTTAGCTCTGCCCTATATAGTAGTTGTTTGCTTTTCAATAAGGATTTTTTATAGTTAGCAAGAGAGTTGGATAAATATCAAATAAGAGTATCTTTTGTTGTAGCTATTTGATCACCAAAGGAAAGTATATGTCTCTACAGTTTCAGCCAGTGAGAACCAGTATAATACACCAAAAGCACTAATTTCACCACTGTGGAAGCTGGCCTCTGTGCCCTTTCTTCATTTGAGGGAGTCATATTCTCCAGTGTTCTGCTCTTTTATTCTACCCTCATTTACAGTTGTATAAAAGGATTAGATATTAGCAACCCCCAAAGGGTGCTCCTTACAATTCATCAAATACATTAGCCCTATCTATACATTGTGCTAAACTATATAGAATGAGTTGGTAGAAATTAGGGCAAATTTTGTTTCTTCACTTAGAAAATAACTTCTTCGAAATAAATTTGAGTTCATAGATACAGTGATCATTATAGATGAAATTCCTGCTGGGAATTATTCTCTATCAACTAAGGCCAGAAATATTTTCAAAGGGAAGAATTGTTGAACAACCAGATGTTACGTTAAACTTTTCAATGAGGAGACATGTGCCAGGTGCTCATTGGAATCATTCTACCTGAATAGCTGGCTCTTCCTGCTGTTTCTTGACATTCCATTTACAGTACTCAAAAGATACAGTCATCAAAAAAAAAAAGATACAGTCATCAATAGTCATACAGGAAGGAGTCTGTTGGGAATGCTATGTCAGTATTAAAGAAGTGGTATATGAATATATAATAACCTTTCCAGAAATGAATCAAAATTACTATCATAAAGAAGAAAATTTAAACTTTGACCTAGGTAATTTTTCAAGTGAGATTAATATTACAATAGATTTTTATATTAATTGAACATAATCAAGATATCTTCATTTGCAGCTTGTCTCTAATTGATGTGTGAAACAGAAGAAATTAGGAACTGTCCCTTTAATACAACACTGTTTACCTACCTTCCTTTAGTGGGAGTGGCTTAGAAACCTGTAGAGTGAGGTATAACTTCCAGTTCTTCATTCTGACCTGCTGCTTGGAAAGAGTGCTAATATTACAAACCGGGAAGCAACAAATACTGTACTTCAACTACAGTAGGACCTGTCTTTTACAAGGAGAAGCATCTTATAACAAAACTAGGAAATCGAAGCAGTGATTTTGCATAGTTGTCATTAAATATTTGAAGCTCTGTTGTGGATAAAGACCTTGCAGTATACTTAGAATACGAAGCTTTCTGGGCCAGAAATTGAGCTGCTGACTTTTGAGCTTATCTGATTACCACTTGGTTCATCTTTATTGTTGTTAAATGACTCTGTAGGCTGAAGTGGCGAGACTCTACTTGGTTTGAAGGTAGGTGGTCAGTTTTTGTTTAAACTTTATGTTGGTTTTTAAAGGTTACTTAGGTAGAGCATTGCTGCTGATTATTGAAAAAATTAAGAGTATCAGGTGTGGCATATTTTAATGCCTGAATATTGAGAATGGTTGTAAATAACCACATTTTTTATGACAGCTTTTGAAAAAAGTCATTTTTTAACAAATTATCAAATCAACAATGTAGTTAAATTGAATGAGTTTTGTTTCCATTTAACTGGTCACATCTGTGTACCTACTTAACTACCTACCTGCTATTTATTATAAGGTGCAATATGAAATTATCCTGTTACCTTCATAATATTTGTTAAGAATATTATAAACATTGCTATCAAATAAAACTGCATTTTTATTGTTAGCAAATTTTACTTAATTTCTTTCATTTATTTCACTGTTAGTAAGCTGTATTAATATTCATCATTGGCTTGTTTACTTTAGCCTGTCTTTGAAAATGTCTGTTATATGAGAACATTTTCTATGATACGTTAATCTTACTCAAGTATGTTGAAATATCCACTTGCTCCTCTTTATAAAACTAGCCTTTCTTTTATGACCTCCTCCCCCCAAAAACAGTTCAAAGATAATTTTACCACTAATGTTCCTTTTAATTCTTCTCTGGAAATCGTGCTTCAAAGATGTTGCCCATAATAAAAGTGATGATTTAGATAGAAAATAGTAAAGCATTACTATGTTTTAGCTCTACATTATTTCTAACAAGAGTTGATCAGTCTGAGATATTCATTTTAGGTTAGCATAACTCAGATCAAAATAAAAAAAGTTCACTGTTTTAATTGGCTAAATAACTTTATTGTAGGTAACTATGAAAATATTTTTGATGTGAATTTTATCAACTGTTCCTTTAAGTATCCTAGTAATGTGGGCCTGACAGACTGGGAACTAGCGGTCTAAAGTGCAGAAATTTTGTTCTGTATCTCTTAGAGGTTTTGTGAAAGTTAATAAGGCTCATCACAAATATAATCATAGCCGCTGGAAAGGGAGAAAAAGAAAAGGAAATGATACTAATTATAGGGAATATTGTTGAGGAATGTATAGCATGTGTAACTTTTGGTCCCAGTAGGTTTATATTTATCTAAACAATTACCCAATTTTGAAATTTTTGCTCCAAGTAGGTTAATAAACTATTACTAACTTCAAACCAAATACTCTTATGTTCATGTGTATTTTTAATATTGATTTCCCTCTCTTCATCTTTCTCATATTCCCTCCGCTTCATAGCTTTCTTTCAACTTGCTAAAAAGCCTTCTCTGATCGACCTAATCCCCAGTGATATTTCCTTCTTTTGGACTTTCGTATTGTGTTGTTTTTACCAACACTTTAGGACATAAGCATATATCGTCACATTTAACTTTACTTCAGAGTGTTCCCTGCCTCTTCATTTGAAGCCATTTCATGTCATTAGAAGTTGTTTGAGGGTCAAGAGCTTAATTTTGACATGCAACTAGTGCAGCCATATACATTTGGTAGATACATAGTAAATTGCTGTAATGTGAACGAAAGAAATCTTGTTGACAACTGCATCCAGGGTAGTGCTGCTTACTTCTAATTTGCTTCATCATATGCAACTATAACATTAAAACTTAGACTCTTAGCTATCGTGGTATTAATGTTTTTGTTTAGCTATGTAATATGTGAGTTTATTACATTTGGTGATTTAAACACCGACTGATATATGTTACCTGTAATACAAGCTAGACATCTAAATCAAAGGAGATATTCTAACATCCAGCTTCTTGCATTTTGCACTTCAAGAAAATTAATTTAAAGTGTACTGGTAAATAAAATTCTAGAAACTGTTCAATATTCAGATATGTTATAGTTGAAGCAGTTGGTTCTGAGATATTTATAACTTTGAATGGTCATAAGAAGCTGGTTGTATTTGAGATCAATAATTGCCAGAACCTATGAATAAATTATTTTATAAAAAGAAAATTTTAACAACCTGTATGGGCTGGCGAGATGGTTCAGTGGTCTAAAGCGCCTGCTTAGCAAAGCTTAGGCAACCGCGGGGACCACAGTTTGATCCCCAGCACCACATGCTGTGCCAGTGCCACCCCCAGGGCAGGCTGAGCCAGCCACAAAAATAAAAACAAATAAAAAAAAAAAAAGAAAATTTTGACTTCTCCTTTACAATAGTTACTTTATTACATACATAAAGATCATCATTTGGTAGCTGAGGTGGCATTGCATCTGCAGTCTCAGCTATTCCAGAAGCTGAGGCAGGAGAATCACTTGAGCCCAGGAGTTCAAGAGCAGCCCAGACAATAAAGCAAGACCCTATTTAAAAACACTTCATCTATTTCTTGTATCAGTTCTGTCAGTTGGGTTTTGTTAACTCACTCTTATAGAAAATGGCAGTATAGAAAGGTTAAAAAACTACAAAAACCAGATGTTCAGTAGCTGTGTCACAGATTACTTTGATATCAATATTTGTGTTTTGAATCTCTGATATAACCACTATCTCTGTCTCTCTGCCATTGTCTCTCTCTGCCTTTCTCTGTCTCTCTGTCCACCTGTCTGTCTGTCTGTCTGTCTGTCTGTCTGCCTGTCTGTCTGTCTCTCTCTCTCTCCCTGTCTCTTTGTCTCTGTCTCTGTCTCTGTCTCTAAGTACTGGGCATTGAATTGTGTACTGAGCTGTGTTCTCAATGCTTATATGCTTATTTTAATTTTATTTCATTTTGGAACAGAGTCTGGCTGTTTACCGGCTGATTTTAAACTTGTGATCCTCCTACCTCAGGCTCTGAAGCAGCTGGGATTATAGGTGTGTGCCAATATATGAAAGGTATATTATCATTTATATGTTTAAATACTCAGTGTGATGTTTCTGTCATTTTAGAGTCTGACCAGACAGGAATTCTGGCACCTGCTGCAGCAGAACTATGGCACAGAGCTAGGTTTAAGCGCTGAAGAGATGGCTAACTTGTCACCGTCCTTTGAAGATAATGTGCAGCCAAGGTACAGCAAATGTCTTGAGCTCTCAAGATTTATGAGCCATTGGAGTGGGATTATTTCAGATTCTTAGATTCTGCAAATTCTGAATTTATATTAATTCACTCTTGGTGTACTTTGCTTCTGTTTTCTGTAGCGGAATGGGGTGAAAGGTAGTAACAGAGAATAGTTCGCTGCATAGGTAAACAAGCACTGGACATACAAGGAACTGTTAAATTTACAGTAGTTGGGGTCTGGCAAGATAGGTCAGGGGACTAAGCATCCATTTAGGAAAGCTCAGGGACCAAGGTTCAATCCCTAGTACCACATGCTGTGCTGGTCTCACCCCTGGGTGTGCTGGACTGGCCACTGAGACCAGATGTGCTGGTGCATACCTTTAATTTCAGTGCTGGGGAAGCTGAAAACAGGAGGATCACTACAAGTCTGAGTTGCACAGTGAGATCCTGTACCAAATACTTAAGGAAAAAAAAAGTATACAGCTGTATCATCTGGGGTCTGCTTCAAGTTAGTTAATTTTAGTTAATTAAAGATCCAGAGAAGTATGTGGTATATCTCTGGGATTATACATGACAGTAAAGTAAATTAAAGCCAAGTTTGGTGGTATGAACCTGTAATCCCAGTGTTCTTGGAGGCTGAGGCAGGGAGTTGCAGTTTTGAACACAGCTTGGTGCAGGACCTTGTGTAAAAAAATTTGGGGATGTAGCTCAGTATAAAGGCTGTGTGCCCTAGAAAAAAAGTTAGATGTTAGATGCTTTGGGAGATACAATGATTGGCAGTCAATAGTATTAAATACATTAATGAAGAGAGCTTATAGTATTCTGGGAACACAAATAATTATTGTACACAATAATAGCCACAAAAGAGTAGTAAATAATATGGTAAATAAACTAAAGTAGAGAAAAAATATTTTTGACAGGTTTACTTATAAGAGTGGACTTTTTATTAACTGGTACACATAAAAATGCATTTTGTCCAGTGGAAATTGAGACTATTGCAATAAAAATAACTAGTATAATACATTACTACAATGTAGTAAACATTATGCCAAGTTAAAGAGGCCAGTAGCAAAAGACCATATACAGTACTGTGTAATTGCTTGTATATGAAATTGAGTCCAAAATCCACAGAGAAAGTGAATTCCAGTTGCCAGAAGCTAAAAGGGAAGGAGGGAGAATGGCAATGACTGCTAATAGGTCTGGATTTCTTTTCGGGCTGGTGAAAATGTTCTAAAATTAGGTATAGTGATAACTGTACAACACTGCAAACAACAGAATGGTATACTTTGAGTGAATTTTGTAGGAAGTATCATTACTTAGAAATCTATGGCAGATAAACCTTACAGAAGAAATATTTTGAAAGTCTCAAAGTATGTGCAAAAACTTTACTCATTTAGGTAGTTTCCTAGTTATACTGATCCTATTGATGTTGCTTCAGCTTAGCATTAATATTTTATATTCTTTTTCACATGGTAGCATATGCATATTTTATAAGTTTTCTGTAAAGTTGACATTTTCCATTGTATAGTTTATTGGTTTCTTTCAGGTATTGGAATGGATAGGAAAGAACTCGTTCTAATGTAAAGAAACTTTACATTAGGTTGTGGTAAACAAGATCTGCATTCTAGTCTGGCCCATCAAATAGGTGAATAACCTCAGGAAAATCATTTAACCTTTCTGATCCTCTGTTTACTCATCATGAAATGAGGCAGTTGAACTAGCTTATCAAGGTCCTGGCCAGCTTGAAACTTTCTAGCCCCCCCCTTTTTTTTTTTTTGGGACTGGGGTTTGAACTCAAGACCTTGCACTTGCCAGGCAGGCACTTGTGCCACAGAGCTATCTCCCCAGCCCCTAGTTTCTAACCTTTGAAGAAGGAAAAGATAACTATTTTCAACCAGAGGCTTTATATATGAAGACTTAGGAACAGCTTTCTGAAGTTACTAGCAAAGCTTTATTTTGGTGACTGAATATTTTTTCTTTTTCTTTTGAGACAAGGTCTCGCTATGTAATGCAAGCTGGTTTTAAATTTACTCATGTAGCCCAGGCTGGCCTTGAACTCACGGTGATTCTTATGCCTCAGCTTCCTGAGTGATGGGATTACAGATGTGCACCACCATGCCCAGCATGTGCTTTTTAAGAAAATAATGTGGTAGGATCTTCAATCCCTGTTCTACTTCTTTTCTCTTTTTGTAGTCTCTGAAAGACATATGTTTCAAACATGTATTTCATTGGTTCTTCCCTATTTTTTCTGTTCACTTTTAGTCTCTCCTCCCCCATCCCACCTCTCTTATTCTCTCTGTATTTTCATCCTCACTTCCATCCTTCAAAATCTGACAGCACTGACACTCGGCTGGCACGCTCTTCCCAAGGTCCATTCTCTTACAGCCCCAGCATTCTGCCTAGATTGCAATGCCCTAAATGTTCTTTTGGGCAAGCTAAAATAGGGTTGAAATACCTTTGCCTTTTACAGTCCTTCCTCAATATAGTGCTGTATAAGGTTTTAGGCTGCTACTTTAGAAGGGTTTTAAGTATATATAACCATGATTATTTGGAAACAGTCATTGCCTGATAAGGTTGAGCACTGGAAATTAGATCCAGTATGCTCCTTTCATATTTGGAAGCTCGTCTTTCTTTCTGTACCTGAGAGGGAAAAGCAGATCCTAGGACACTTGTAATCTTGGTCCTATCATCAATTTGGAAGCTATTGCTTATGCCTTCTTCTTCAGTTTGAAAGGATCTACAGGGGCCTCACTGATTGACGGGCTCTTTGCACAGACAACATATCCAGAGAGATTTTCCACCTCAGCTGGCCCTTGAGTCAGAAGAAAGGAGACTAAAGACTGCCTTTCTGGGATGTGATGGGGGCTATGTGTCAGAACACTTCTCTCACACTTATGAGGCCCTGAATTTAATCCTCATCACTGCAAAAACAAGCGAATAAACAAAGCAAAAAAACTCTTCTCATCCTGATTAGTGTCTAACTCAGTCTCTTGAACCTTTCCAAGCTGCGTGGTTGTCCACAACCAGGATTTAAACAAGAAATAGCCATTTGATGAACTGTGTTTGGACACTTTTACTTTGTTAATTCCTAATTGGTTTTTGAAATTTATAGAATCTCATATAAGTGTGTCTGATTTACTTTCAGGAATGAACTTGACTTGCATGTGTTTTAAGAAAAGACCTTCGTTATTAGTAGAGGCTTATCTGTTATATTACAGTTAACTATTTGTTGTCAAAATGATTTATAATAGAAGAGGACTGTGAGAGACTCATCACTTATTTGTAGAGAAGGAGCTTAGTTTCTCTGGTAATATGATATTTTTCTTGCAGAAGTCCAGGAAGAAGCAGTGTGGATGACTCTGGGGAAGGAGATGAAAAAGGATTCAAGTCTGCCAGTTCTACCCATGAATCAGTTAGTCGAGTTTCAGAAACAGAATCATTCAATGGAAATTCATCCAAAGAAGTTAGTATACACTGCTCTTTAAAAAATATATCTGACATTGCTATATGTTAATCATAATACAGAAGTACAGTCTACAAAATTTTTAAACACTTAGGATATCAGGCTACTACTGTATTTTCGAAGATAAGATTTAAGTCTCCATGTACCAGAGGTTACATATGGGAAAATACATGGTTTTGTTCAAGGCTGGATAAAGTGGGGAGCTATCAGGCTATCCCCTGAGCAATATCTATAAGGAGGATAAATATTATTTAAAAATAGAAAAGATACAGTAATGTGTAGTGGGTAAGGTTTTCCCTAGGCTGTGTAGTGTGTGGTGGTGGTAAATGAGGAGATGAGTCTTTGAGTAGCCAGCTGAATGACTGTGCTTGCTTGTTTGGCCCTGCTACTTAAGCTACTTTGTCAGGAAGTAGATCTAGTTGCCTACTGGGCTTTATAGTTCATTGGCCAGTTTCTTCCTTGTTTTAGTTATCATGTTTTCAAGTACTATTGTAAGTATATTGGTTTTTAAATGTCAGTGAGTTTCAATCACTTTGAACTTATTATTATTATTATCATTCTCATTTTGGTCTCTGCCAATGAAAGCTCATCTCTTCAGAATGCTCTTTTGTCTTTTACAAATGACCAATAATATTTGATGACTTCCTTTCTTTTTGGAACCGTAGCCTGTTCCACACTCAACATAGTTTTTACTCCAAACTTAGCATCAGTCGAATTTTCCTAGGGTGCCAATATAAAAGACTACACTCAGAGCACTAAGATTGCTTCTATTGTACAGGTTTTGTTCTCCTGGCAGGGATCCAAGCTGGAGCCAAAACTGAATTTATTATTTTGGAGCATGGCTTTGGTTTAAAATTCCACTGTTACTTTTACTATATGACCTGAAATGAGCTAATTTAATTACTTAAACTCACCTTTGTTTTTCTAACTATTTTCAGAACAAGGATTATATATTTAGCACACATTAAACTGTCTAAAAACAATAACTATTAGACCTGAAAACAAGCAGTGGTCCTTTCTACCCCAATCTGGGGAGGTCCCAGTATCTCCTTTGAGTAAATGTTGAGAAAATGCAGAAAGAGGTTACATTTATGTGAAAGGCATGCACAATATAAACTTGTCTTGGGCAGCCATCAGCTATCATGCCTCTACCTCAGTCTGGTTTTGTGCTGTGGGCTTCTTGAAAAAACTAGGCATCTAGGGACACTGAGGTATTTATTAGTGGTGCAAGAAATGTAATTCTGTGCGTTTATCTCTTTGCATTTTCTCTTTGAGAACATGAAACCTCTTCACTTGGGAAAGGTAACACGATAGGGGATTTCTTGCAGGCTCCTTGTCCTCTTATAAACATTGGCCTTTAAAGACTGGGTTCTCAGTACTGTCACCCTCTACTTGAGTCCTTTCAATAATCTGGCAATTTCTTCTGTACCTCTTCTTGGAGTAATTAACATGTTGATTTTTGCCTCTGGTTTTTTGTTTGTTTGATTTTTGGTTTTTTGAGATAGGGTTTCACTATGTGGTTTAGGCTGTCCTTGAACTCACTGCAGTCTTCCTGACTCATCCTCCTGAGGGCTAGGCTTACAGGCCTGTGCCACCATGCCTGGCTTGTCT
>PVKN010019934.1:0-16147 GCA_004027915.1 Capromys pilorides | reverse complement strand
TAAAAAAAAAAAAAAAGACATCTCTAAATTAATAGCGTCTCAAGTAAAGGAACAACAGCAGAAAGACAGAGAGGAAATGAGAGCAGAAACAATCTCTGAAGTAGAAAAAGAAAGGAAACTATATGAAAGACTTAGTAAATGCCTCTGAAGAAGACATTGATAAAAAATTAGAGGGGAATAGAAAAATGATGGAATCCTTGAATGAGCAATAGGTGAAAGGAATAGATTGCATGAAGGAGTTTCAAAGATACTTAAATAAAATCTCAATCACAAGCTGGAAACACAGCATGAATGAAAGTGAAGATAGAGGTTGAGATCTTGAAGATACAATTGCAGCTAGTAAAATGGCAAGAAAGAATAGCTTAAAGACAACAAAGATGCAGGAAAAAAATAATTCAACATCTACAAGATGATGCAAAAAATGAACGTGACATTATTAGGAATCAAAGAGAAAGAAGGAATCAATACAAATGATATAAAAAGAATGAGCAGAAGTAATAGCAGAAAATGTCCCAAATATGGGAAAACAATCAAACACACAGTATAACTGAAGCATACAGAACTCCAAATAACACCAACCCGACTAAAAACACATCCAGACAAATAACAGTCAAAATCCCAGAAATCCAGCAGAAGAATAATATAGTAAAAGCCACATGAGAAAAGAAACAGATCACACTTAAAGGAAAACTCATCAGAATAACAGCAGATTTCTCTTCACAAACCATGAAGTCAAGAAGAACATGGAGCACAGTGATTGAAGTCCTCCACGAAAATAAATTCTAGCCCAGATTACTATACCCTGCAAAACTCTCTTTTAAGTATGAGGGAGAAGTGAAATACTTTCACGACAGGGAACAACTAAAGAATTTCACGATGTGAAAGCCAACCCTACACAGACTACTAAAAACTATTTTAGAGACGAACCAAAATGACCTGAACTCTCCAAATGAGACCAGAAATAACGCACAAAATAGGGCAATCAATTAAACAGGAGAAAAAAGAGTAAATAGTAGTAAGTAAAAGACATGTCAATCATAAGTCAATACATTTCAATTATAACCATCAGTGTAAATGGACTCAATTCTCCAATTAAAAGAATTAGACTGGAGGAGTGGATAAGGAAGCAAAATTCAACAATATGCGGTATAAAAAACACACTTGCCTCATAAAGAAACTCATAGGCTAAAAGTTAAAGGATGGAAAACAATACTATAGGCCTCAGCACCTCAAAAAAAGCAGGGGTAGCAATCCTGTTTGCAGACAGTCTAAACTTCAAGCCAAGATTGATCAAATGAAATAAAGAAGGCCACTACGTACTGCTTAGGGAAAAAATTAAATATAAAGAGATAACACTCATAAAAATACACCCACCTAACACGAGAGCAGCAAGTTCTGTAAGACAAAACTTAATGGACATGAAAAACCTACTATCCAATACCACAATCTTAACAGCAGACCTTAACACCCCTTTATCCCAATAAAGATAGGTCAAATAGACAAAAAATTAGCAAAGAAGTAGCAGAACTGCACCAGATCTTGGAACAACTGGACTTAATGGACATACACAGAGTGTTCCAACCAACTACTTCAGAATGCACATTCTTTTCAGCTGCACATGGGACATTTTCCAAAGTACACCACATACTACTACATAGGTCATGCTTAGGTATATGGAAGAAAACAGAAATTATTCCATGCACATTATCTGAAAACAGTGCAATGAAACTGGAAATAAATGACAAAATAAATCCCAAGAAACCCAGAAATACATGGAAATTAAACAACACCCTTCTCAGCAACCAGTGGGATACAGATGAAATTAAACAAGAAATTAAACAATATTTACAATTAAAAAACATTTGAACCCAACATACCAGAATTTATGGAATGCAATGAAAGCAATTCTTGGAGGGACTCTTATAGCACTGAACATACATATTAAGAAAACAGAATGAGAACAAATAAACACTCTTATGTAGCACCTAAACAGACTAGAAAGGAAAGAGCAAATGAAACCCAAAGCCCAAAGACAGGAGGAAATTATAAAGCTTAGAGCAGAAATTAAGTCAATCAAGACAAAGAAAACAATACAAAGAATTAGTGAATCAAAAATCTGGTTCTTTGAAAGATTAAATAAAATTGACAAGACCCTAGCTAACCTCATCAAAAAGGGAAAAGAAAGAACTCAAATTCAAGCAATAAGAAATGAAAAGGATAAAATTACTACAGACCCAGCAGAGATTCAGATGATCATTAATAGCTACATTGAGAATCTTTACTTTCACAGAATTGAAGACACACATGAAATGGACAGATTCATAGAAAGTTACAAATTACCGAAACTGAATCAAGAATATATAAGACTTATCAATAATCCAATAATAGTCAATGAAATACCAAATGTAATAAAAATCCTACTGGCAAAGAAATGCCCAGGACCTGAGGATTCACCACTGAATTCTACAAGAAATTTACAGAAGACATAATCCCAATACTCCTCAAAATCTTCAGTGAAACTGAAAAGGAAATGATCCTCCCAAAATCATTCCTAGAGGCAGGTAATACACTAATACCAAAACGAGACAGAAATGCAACTAAAAAATAGAACTGCAGGCCAGTTTCTCCCATGAACATAGATGCAAAAATCCTCAATAAAATCCTCATCAATAGAACACAGCAACTCATCAAGAAAATTATACACCGTGGCCAGGTAGGATCATCCCAGGGATGCAAGGATGGTTTAATATATGCAAATATATAAATGCAATACACTATATAAATAAAGTCAAAGCCAAGAATCACATATTCACCTCAATTGATTCAGAAAAGGCTTTTGACGAGGCCAACACTCATTCATGTTTAAAGTACTACAGAATATTTGAATAGAGGGACTCTACCTCAATCTGATAAGAGCCATTTATGACAATCCAATGGTGAACATGATTCTAAATGGGGAAAAGCTGAAGTCTTTTACTCTCAGATCTGGTGCAAGGCAAGAATGTCATCTTTCACCACCCCTTTACAATATAGTTCTGGAATCATTAGCTACAGCCACTAGACAAGAAATAGAAATAAAAGGAATAAGAAAAAGTAAGGAAGTTAAACTATCATGATTTGCAGATGACATGATAATCTACTTGGAAGACCCAAAAAACTCCACTAAAAAGCTACTGGAATAAATACGCAAATTCAGTAGCATAGCAGGATACAAAAGTGAACACTCAAAAGTCAATAGCATTCCTCTACACAGATAACAAATACACTGAGAGAGAAATTAGAGAAACAATACCTTTATAATGGCACCAAAAAATGGAATACTTAGGAATTAACCTAACTAAAAAAGTAAAAGAGCTTTTCAGTAAAAACTACAGTACTATGAAAAAAGAGATCCTAGAGGATTTCAGAAAATGGTAAGTTATTTTCTGCTCCTGGATAGGAAGAACCAACATTGTAAAGATGCCCCTAAGTTATTATACAGATTTAATGCAATCACTATTAAAATACCATCAACATACTTCACAGACCTAGAGATACCAATCCTAAAATTTATTTGGAACCAGAAAAGACCTAGAATTGCACAGACAATCCTGGGCAACAAAGACGAGGCAGGAGGCATTACAATTCCTGACCTAAAGTTATACTAAAGAGCTACCGTGATAAAATCATCATAGTATTGGCAAAAAAATAGACCTGAGGATTAATGGAGTAGATTACAAGATGCAGAAGCAAATATAAACAAATTCAGCCTCCTTATTTTTGAGAAAGGGGCCAAACATATTTATTGGAAGAAAGATAGCCTCTTAACAGATGGTGCTGGAAAAATTGGCTCTCTACTAAAACTTGACCCAGGTCTATCACCATCCACTAAAGTAAAGTCAAAATAGATTAAAGATCTACATATTGAAAGAGAAACAATAAATATCCTGGAGGAGAAAGGGAAGCACATCTTAAAGACAGCAAGGTAGGCAACGAGTTCATGGACAAAAATCAAAATGCACATTTAACACTTGAAAGAATCAACAAATAGGACCATCTCTGGCTGAGAAGTTTTTGCACGTCAAAAGAAATTACCAACAGAGTGAAAAAACAATCAACAAATTTAAAAAAAAATATTAACTAATAAATATTCAGACAAAGGTCTTCTATCTAGAATTTTATGAAGAATAAAAAACATTAAGATTCCAAAATTCAAAGACCCAATCCAGAAATGGACATCTGACATGAACACACATTTCTAAGAGAATGATATTCAACAAGTCTATAAATACATGAAGAAATGCTCCACATCACTAGGTATTCATGAAATGCAAATTAAAACAATACTTAGATACCATCTCACCCCAGAAAGAATGGCTATCGTAAAGAAATCAACCAACTACAAATGTTGAAGAGGCTGTGTTGAAAGGGAAACACTTCTCCACTGCTGGTGGGAATGCAGATTGGTGCAACCATCATGGAAAGCACTGTGTAGACTCTTTAAAAAACTAGAACTAGAAATACCATAGAATTCAGCTATCCTTCTACTGGTAATTTTCCCAGAAGAACTGAAAACATCATATCATAGTGATATCTGTGCACCTATGTTCATAGCACCACAATTTGTGGTAGCCAAATCTTGGAAATAACCCAAATGTCCACCATCTGAAAAATGGTTGAAAAAGATGTGGCATTTTTATACAATGGAATATTACTTAGCTATATAGAATGATAAACTAGAAGACTTCATATATAAACGGATATATCTTGAACATATACTCATAAGTGAAGTAAGCCAGACCTACATGTGTAAATATCATATACTCTCCCTAGTGTAAGATATCAAAAGAAGAAATAAAACCGGAGAGGCATAGCACAGCTGAATAAAAATCAAGGACTTCAGGGTTAAACAATGAAGCAACTGGAAGCAGAAAAGGTGGGAGACATGGAAGGAGGAAAACCATGCACTTATATACAGGATGTATTAGATAGTGGTCCTAAGAACCAACAAAATATTTTTCACTCTGAGGATAGCAGTGGATAACACTAAAGTTATGCTTGGAATGCGTGTCATTCTTGTCTTTTAGATTTGTGCTGCTTCTAATGTAATTTCAGTTACTGCTATACTCTCTCTCAAGTAAATGATTGTTTTACAAGAAAACAAAAAAGGGTATTAAATAAGACTATGAGACTAGGAAAAATGCTGCAGGTTTGACTGGCTACAATTTTATATATACTTGGATTTCTAAATGTCTGTGTAAAAATGTGTAACTGCTTTTATCATATTGTATAGGGATTTATTAGAATATCAATGATTGACAGAAAATACCAATTGTAAGATAAGTCTAAGATGTTTGATGCTCAGAAAGACAATGATGTTAAGCTCAATTATCTATGTTATAGAGTAATAGTATCATGAAGCTTCACTGCTGGAGGGTTGAAAATGTAAGTTAACAGACAAAAATTGGAGAAAAAGAAGGGCTATGAGGATAGCCAACATTTTGGCCCTAGCCCTTCATGGTCAGTGAGGACTCAGGACATAAGAGAACCTGTGCTGTAATACCCTATAACTCAGTAGTTTCCCAAATTTTCTGTTCAAGGAGATTAAGGGACCTCAGAGGAAAAGGATAAATGAAGTATAGTGTGCCTAAGGAGGGTCACAGAGAGAGGACATTCTCTCAGGCTTTCACAGAGAGCAAACTGGTCAAGCAATGGCCGCGACTCATCGCAATGGCTGACACTGGCAACAGTTCTACAAAGCACTGTACATGGTTCCAAAGTTAATCCTGAGGGGATTTGACCCTGGAAGATACAAAAGATGAATGATCTATTATACAGGTCTGGCCTTAACTTGCTCTTAATCACCCAGCAGAAAAGCTAAATTGCAAGGCATAGAACCCAGAGCTAGATTAGTATGATGAGCTATAGGAGGCTTATACCAACAGCCTCCAACATTGCCAGTTTCACCGGTAACCCACTGCAATTACAGAACATTGGACTGTGTATACAACTACTCCCTCTTTGTACAAAGAGAGGAAATTGTTTTTCTTTTTTTCCTCCCCTACTAATATGGATTAGAAAATTTAACATGTCTACGCCCTGTGCTCTGTATAACTACCATGAGGACAACAATATTCCATGTATGAATTATTATGAATGCACTACTAACATGTTTTGAAACTATCATATTGTTATTTTTTATTAAAAATAAAAATAAATAAATTATAGCAAAAGAATCCTAAGAAAAAAATTGAATATTCTGTTACCTGAAGGGAAAGCAAAATATAGTGTTATAAAACAGGATAAGGACTATGATTTTTTTAAAAATAAATAGTTGATATGAGGCATATGTTTGTGTATATGCACTTATCAAATTGTTTATTTTTTCAGTAAGTTTGAAAACTCCAAAACCATACCGTCCTTCTAGTATTTCCTATTGCATATTAGCATTATGGTGCTAATGATTAGCATTAAGATACTGTCTTAGTTACTTTTTACTTGTTGCTGGGACAAATACCCAACATTCAAAATGAAGGAAGGAAAGGTTTATTTAGCTCACAGTTTTAGCGCACACAGAGTATGAACTGAGCTTTCAGTTCATACTCTGCTGGCTCCAAGGCAAACAACAGCAGTTCTCAGCAGCAGAAAACAAAGAAGAGCAGAGGAGGAGCAGCAGCTGTGGCATCTATCAAGCTTCTCTCTTCCAAATTCTGTGCCAGCACTCCTCTGTGAAGATCGGACCTCCTCCAAAGTGCCATGGCTGCAAGGGTCAGCCTCCTCCAAAGACCAGGACTTCTTCAAGGAATCAGAGCAGGGCATAGCCGGCTGGGCAGGGCCACACAAAGTCACCCTCAACTCCTTTTTATACCTTTTTTGTGTCGAGTCACTCTGGGGTGACCCATCTGGCCCTAGATTGGGTAGAACCAATCACACCCCAGAGTGGGATCAATCACATTCCAGGGCAGGCCCTCGGCATCCTGCAGCATGGGGTCCCCACAGCCAGGAACCAGCCAAACTTCCTCAAGCTGACACAATGTATCAACTACCACAGATATTCTGTCATAAATAAACTTATTTAAATAGGTGAAAAAAATAAAAATAAAATTAGTCTTCATATGTCGTTATATATTTTGTAACCCATCTTGGCATATATTTTCTAATTTTTTCTAGGAATTGATATTTACAGATATTTTCAAGTAGATAATGAAAATAGTTCCTTTGGCTAGCACTTAAAATGTAGGAAGGGAATAATATATATGATACTGTACAGAAATTTTTCCTGTTCTATCTCTCAAAGATAGAAATAGATGATTAAGATCTGATTGAGAAATGGAACAGCTAGGTGGTCATAATTATAGTGCAGTCTGCCAGATGATTTTCCAGCTCCCTTTTGCTGTAACACAAGTGTGAGGAATGCTGGCCTTATAATAGAATTAAAGCTATTCCATCAAGGAGCTTGAGTAGAGAGTGAAATTCATGCATTGCCCTGTATTTCTATGATCTCCAGTAAGCTTAGGTTTCAGGACTCCAGTACAGTGGTCTGAGAATGAATCTTTATCTATGTAAGCTAATTGAGTGTAATTAGTTCCACATAGTCCTTAAAAGAATCTAGAAGCACAAAGTTCCAGTGACTCTCTGTCCTACAAATTCTCCAACAATGACCTAGGTGTCAATCTCTGTGAATCAATACAAATGGACTGAGAACTGTATAACTGAAGCAGAGAAATTCTTGAACACTTATGACAGTGCCTTCAATAAAAGGATGAAAATATAAATAAAGGAGACAAACTGTCCAGTAAAACACAATCAAACAAAACATGAGGAGGAGAACACTTTGAGCAGCTTTGATTTCAGGAGTTTTGTAGAGGAACTTAGATTTCTACAAATAAAGAACCTGGTGGTGGTGTTTGTGGAGAACAAACACCATGTAGCCACTGGCCCTACCCATGATACCCTGAAAACCTGCATCCTGTTGTCCCATGCAGATGAGAAAAGTCCACTTTTCCTTCTTTCCTCCTGGTAGTAAATAACAGTAGCATTCACTGTTACTGACCTGTGAAGAGTTCATGCTGATATTTGTGATGGAATGAAGTAAGTTTATGGCTATCAAAGAATTAAGCCCCCACAAAAAGAGAAACATCTGGAGGATGCACCATGCAGATCTGAGCTTCAGTTTCTCCCACCCAAAATCTCTGGGACTGATGGTCATGGCTTGGACCACAGTGAGGATACCACTGGTGCAGATGGTGAGGCCTCAGGCAACCCTTGCCAGGTAACACACAATCCTACAGCCTACAACACCTAGGAAGTTTCTCACATCAAAAGCAGCTATTGTACTTGGCATTCCCTCGGAAAGAAGAGTTACGACATTTATAACAGTCAAATGGATGAGAATAAAGTGTATTGATTTCTTTTCATTGCCTGAAATTATGAGCATGTAATTCACAAAAACAAAGATGTTTCCTGTCAAAAACTGATTCAGCATAAACTTTTTGCAGACAGTATCAGTGATTATATACACATATCTCTAAAACATATTTTGTAGCAATTTTCTGCAGCATAAGAGCTAGGCATGCTGTGTAAAGATACAGATTTTTGTTGAAAGGACTACCTTTTTCTGTGCTACTCCTGTGGATTATTCCAGATGCTTTCAAATGTCAATCAGAGGACTCCTATTCAGAGGTATAAATTAATAACTCAGCATTTCTTTACTTCCAAACTAGTAAAAACCATCTACGTACTCACATTCTTATGCAGTCCACCTGTGTTTAACAAAAAGTGAATCAATGGGCTTCGTTTTCTGGTTTGTTTTTTTTTTTTTTTTGTGTGTGTGTGTGTGTGTGTGTGTGTGTGTGTGTGTATGCAATAGCTGGTAATGATCTTCATGTTTTTCGCCCCCCCAGCACTGGGATTACAGGTGTGTGCCAGGGTGCCCTGTCTCGGTGGCTGGCTCAGCATGCCCAGGTAGTGGGGCCAGTGCGGCATGTGGTGCTGGGGACTGAACCCCAGTCCCTGCACTTGCCTAAGCAGGCACTTATTCTACTATCTGGCTGGCCCCACTAGGCTTCTTTGCATGGAAGGTCTTAGAGAATGCAAAGTAAACAAAAGCAGGCTTGAGCACAGTACTGGTTTCCATGGGGGCAAGGACTGCAGGATACCGGTAATTGTTTTGACATTGTTGAGAAGCAGAAAAGTCTTCACTACATCAAAGCAACATAGAAACACGACACCATGCTTACTTATAACTTTTTTTATTTACCAATTTTACAAGCTTATGTCTAATAATCTAAACAACTGATTTGAAGACAACATTATGCAATATAACAACCATTGTTGTATTCTTATTATATTGTTTAGTGAAATTCTGTATACTTTCTTTTTTACTATTTTTCATTCTCTTTAAAAATTAAAAAGTAAAATTCAATAATTGCTTTAAAAATTGTGCTTATTAACTAGCAAACAGTAAAAGATGTTCAGTATTTTTTGTAATATAAAAAGCAAGTATATCTGCAACACTAACCTACAAATGGAAATCCTGGGCAAAATGTGGATGCACTAAGTACTTAGATAAAATTTACCAAGTTATGGTCATGATCCCCACAAGGAGAAGACTAGCAGCGATACAACAGGCTGATGCTATACAATAGATCTGATGCTATTTGCATGGTTGCAAAGCAGAAGGTAAGAATTCAGTCATGTGAGTTTTCCAGGGTTCTGCATCAGCTGTAGCCAGCAGGACTGTAGGGTGACTGAATCCTGTGGACTTCAGCTCCTTTGATTCTATTTTGCTTTACACACAGGATAGCAGAACTAAGATTTCTTTCAATCTTATTTACAGAAAAGATCGATGAAATAGTTTCTGCAAGTTTTTCTGTCCTCTTGACTGAAAACATCTGCCCAGTTTCCCATCTCTGTGAATGAGCAAGAATGGACTCAAAATTGCATAACCAAGGGTTAAATATTCTTGAATATTTAATATCAAGGAATTAATATTGAGGGAAGAGCTTAAAAACATGGAAAAAGCACAATCTGCCCAATAAAAGACAAGAAAGCAAAGCATCAGAAGGAGAACACTCTGAGCAGCTTTGATCTCAGGAGGAGTTGTGTGTAGTAAGTTGGAGTTCTGCAGGTAGAGAACACGCTGGTGGTGCTTGAGGAGAGCAAATACCAGGTAGCCACTGGCCCCACCCATGATGCCCTGAAACACGGCATCACGAAGAACCATCAGAATAAGAAATGTCCACCTTAATATCCAGCCTTCAGGTAGAAAATAGCAATAATTGTCACCTTTACTAATTTGTGATATGTTCACACTGTTTATATTTATTATAGAAAATGGTAAGTTCATGCTTATTAAGGAATTGAGAATCCAGAAGAAGACAAATAAGGGAAGGATTTTCTGTGGTGTCTTTAGCTTGAGCCTCCTCCACACTGAATCTGTGGGACTGATGGTGATGGCTTGGACCACCGTGAGAAGGCTGCTGGTGCAGATGGACAGACCACGGGCCACCCTTTCCATATAAACAACAACCTTACAGCCTGCATCATGAAGCAAGGCTTTCTGCCCAAGAGCTGCCATTGTCTTAGGAATCCCTTTGGCAAAAAGAATGATGATATTTGTAAAGGCCAAGTGGATGAGAATGAAGTGTACAGATTTCATCTCAGTGCCTCCGAGAAGGAACAAGTAATTCGTACACACAAAGATGTTCCCCAGAATACCAAGTACAGTTGGAGAGAGGAAGATAATGCCCTTGACAAGGTTCAAAACCATTTCATACACATATGCTGGAAGGATCGGGGCCAATAAAGTATCAGTCATGCTTATTTGCGTTTGCAAGGAATAGTTTAGCCCTCAGCAGTTTTCTAAAGTATGAAGAAGAGTTTCAATGTATGTAATGGCACAGATATTTGGGACATGCTTCCCTTTTTTATGTCATTCTCTGTGGTTGATTCTGTGCACTCTCAAATATCATTCAGAAAACAATATTCAGACAAATAAACTTCAACCCAGATATTACTTTTATCTACCACAAAAAAAACAATCTACTTGTTAAAATCACTATATATCTCCTCAGTGTTAGACATCAGCATGGATGAATTGAACCCCCAATTCCTGTGACATGGTGGAGGTGGCGCCATACAGGAACCACTGTACTATTATCTATGAAAGAGTCAAGAAACATCTGAGCCTCCTGGAAGTGACTTCAGGGATGCCTGTGTGAAGCCTGGATCCGTTCTGGATGTGCTGGTGTTCATTCCGCTCGACTAGCAGATGGCCATAATTTGCTATCACCTGTGCCAGGAGATGAGAGCACCTTGTGAGGAGTTAGGCTCCCCATTAATGCTGCTTATAACAGAGCAGGTAGGGGAATCTTAGTTGTTGAAGAAGAATGTTAAAAGGGTGTCACAATAGAATCTCTTGGCTATTGCAAGGCCTTAGGAGAAACCATAATTTTCAGCCTGCTTAAACTTGGTGATAAGTTCCCACCAGAAAAGAATAGTGCTGTATTGGTCTTTTCTATGCCACATTATTTTCTTGCCTCTGGCTTGGATGGCATTTGACTCTTTTATATCTAAATATTCCAATCCCATTTCTCACAAAAACCATTTATGTCAAACTTTGAAAAGCTTCTCTAAAATGTAAGCACCTAGAATCTGATCTATTTTCTAGATTTGCTTATGGGATACACATAGCCCTTGGAATACATTTCAACAAGTTACTCCCCTCTGGTTTTCTACTTACTATTAAAGGAGTCCCTTTTATTTTACTTTCCTGAAGGTCCGTGCTAGCATGAGTTGTGTAAACACAGTTTGTACTGAGGTTTGACACCAGATAGCATTATGACTCTGTGGATACTGGTTATTGCCTTTAAGCATTTTTTTTCCTAATTCACAAATGTCTGTGTCAATATTTTAAGGAAAGATATGTGATCCTAAATGTTTAGCACAATGAAATAGGATATAAGTTTTAGTAACAATAAAAAAAGTTTTAACTAATAAGTCTCAAATACAACCTGGTTGAATATTTAGTCAGAGACTTAAACTTGTTAAAAATTATCACACTCAAAGCAGTGTAAAGCTATTTTGGACTCACCAGTTCTTTTTGTGGAATCAAAAAAAATGGCTTATGGGGTTTATTTTTCTTATAACTCCCAAGGGGCTCCCATTTGTTTCCAATTCTCTCTTCACCTTTCCAAAATTACAAAACTTCTACTCAGATTTTGGGATCTAACCTTGAAACACCTGAGCAGTCATTTATTTTGCTTGTGAGAAAATGGAATACAAAATGCCAGAGGAGTTGTGCTCAGGTTATCTTGGCAACAAAGTGCCACACAGCATTACAACAAATGCTTTCCATGCAGGTCGGTGTACCGTGCCCTGTGTAGATCTAATGCCCAGAAATTAGGCCGTGAAAGACATCCATTCTGAGCTCAGCTTTCTTGACTTAAACAATGGGACTGTTGCTCATGGCTGCAAAACAGCAGGAGAAAATCAAAGTGAGTCGCCTTAGTGTACACTAAGTCACATCCTGCAAAATTCACAGTATGAATTCTCAAAAGAACCACCATCATTTTATATCAACAATTAATAAGGTACTCATTAAACAGTCATACAAAAGATGTATTAATATAGAAAATTTTAAGGAAATATTCACAGAAGCCATCCATATTAAACACAAATATTTTTAAAGAGTTATCAATGTATTATAAAAAACAAAGGTAGTCTACCCTAGAAATACACAACTGCATATTAAATGAGGTAAACAAATTTTATGAAAGCTAAGGATGCTGACACAGAATACTGTTAAAATTAAAGGAAAGAGATTTCCTTAATAATCTGAAAAGTCCCTCATTCTTCAAAATTTCTGGAATAATACAAGGTAAGAGCCATGTTACCACACAGGGGCTCCCTGGTGACACCATGGTGTGCCAGCATTTCTAGAGTCACAGCTCCCCCACAACCAATATCCTTAAACTTTTTGACCTATTAAAAATCTAAGGAAGAATGAATATCCTTAGACTCTTCAACCCTCTCATTAACTTCCTTGCTTGATCAAATACAGGTTTAATATTCTGAGAAAAATGTATCTGGAACTGGTGAGTAAATGAAAGATTGGTCAGGTGTCCACTCCAGGCAGCTGTGGTGCACCTGAGTTCTGAATTGGCTCACCTGGCAAGGTGCAGCTTCTCAAGTCCTGTCTGTACTTTTAGGACTGCAGAGCTCTGTACTGCCAAGAAATAACAAATGTGGTCCCTGCTGATCCGCTTTCCCTCTCCCTTCACAATTACTGTATTTATTGGGTTCAGAAGTTATCTGAGGCTTAATTAGCTTAACTATATTCAGAGAAGAAAGCAAGGATAAACAGCCAGCAAAATTTTCCTCACTGACGTTTGTCACTTCAACAGAGCTCTCTTCAAATTTTCAAGCTGTCTCCCAGAACGGGGACCAACTCCTGAGACACAGAATAAACCACTGTACTTTCCCCAACGCAGAACATCACAGCTCTGGGACTCTATTTCTTGCATAAGTTCCACCTGCGCCCCAGCATGGGACAGCAGTCAACTTGCTCCACCTGTTCACAGTGGCCATTCTGGGACTTTGTCACAGGCTTCCTTTATTTTCTTTATTTTTGCCTATTAAACAAGAAATAAAATCAAAGCCTAGGCAGTACCTTTTCAAAAACTAGTCCTGGGGAATTATTTTCAAGGAAACATTTCTAATTCAAGCATTGTCAGAATGGTTTTCCTTCTACTGATCATTCTACTTCCTCAGAAGGTATTTCTAATCACAGGTAAAGAGGATGAGAATGCCCTGATCAGAGATCAAAGCAGCTCCTTCTGTCCAGAAGCATGAGCAGTGCAGAACTGGGGGCCAGGCTCTTTTCACGGCTCTCCTCCTCACTTGCACTGTGATTGTGTTGATATCTAGAAGTGCAGCCACCACAAAATAAGAATGAAATTCCTCGTTCCAGACATAAAAGGAAAGCCTTTTGATATGAGTATAATTTCCATTCCATGAGTTTGAACACAAATATCCAGTCACAGATGATGTGAGAAACTTGCACATGATATATGTAAAGGTGACTTCAAACAAAAAAGAGCAATAATTAATTCCCATGGTGTAATAAAGAGCGCTATCCTCTGACACTTTCTTAGAGGATGTCACTTGGGTGACTACAATCTCTTCTTCTGCCAATCTACTTTTCTAACATCTGTGTAATACCCTTTCTAATTTAAAACCAGTAATATTTTTCCACAGCCCTGGACCCCTCACTAGATGTGCAGCCATTGAGGAAGGCCACAGCCTGTCCCCTGTTGCAGTCAGAGCCCAACTACTCTGTTTACTCTGCCCACATGGCACAGACAACCCCTGTAAAACAAGATCAGACCATCATAGTACCTTTGCTGGAAGAAAATTAACTAACACCAAGAGTTACCAAAACAATAAGCAACCCAGAATAAACTCTGTGTAAAACAACTGTCAAAACCCCATCCTTCAGGGTGAGTTGCCACTTTTCTGGAGAAAGTTTATTCAGTGGATGCCATCTGATTGACCATAAAGAAGCATTCTCCCTCTATACTTATAGTCTCTGTAATGACTTCTGCCATATGTGTCCCGTTCTACTGAATGTTTTATCAATAATAGAAGTGTCTTCCTCTTCTAATAAGAATATTGTCAGTCCACAAGAAATTTGAGTACTTTTCCTCAATACACAGATAATAAATAGCATGATTCATATTTGAACCTTGATAACCTGAACAAAGAGCTAGATGGCCTTCACCACCTACTAGATTCTCTATTGCTGATACCTTGGTGTCCTGGGTCTGTCTGTCTATCCAGCTGTCTTGCAAAGGAAGGCCTCCCACTTTCTGTATGCCTCACAGCTGTCACAGAATTCATAACAGCCCAAAATAGAGAGGAAGCCTGTAACAAGCATGACCTACCTTTCCAAATCCCACCTCTTCCTGAGTGGACTTGTCACTGTCATCTTCAGAATGCTCAGGAGAGTGTCTCTGGGGTAGAGAATGTGCACCTATCAATGCCATGCTCTATTCTCACTAAGTCTTTATACTATTTTCCACAGGTCACTTCCAGCATGTAAAGATGAAACCCCAAATGTTGATTATTCATTCTTTCCAATATCCAGCAAGTAAAAGTATGAACTGTTAAGGTGCTCCTTTGAGACAGAAGGAAACTGAGGTTTCTAGATGTATTGTAATTGGTGTGAAGTCATATGCCAGTTGATGGCATGTTGTAATTAGATGCTCTTATCCCATGCACTTAATAAACTTAACCATCCAGCAGAAAAGTCTAACTACAAGTTATAAAAAGAAATGTCAGCCACTGGGACTGGCTGCACCATTGGGACCAGCTGCGCAGAGACCAGGTAAAGAGGCTCCGGCCCCGAGCCCTGTGAGTCTGGCGAACTCCAGCCACCACTGGGACCAGCAGCGCCATTGAGACCAGCTGTGCCATTGGGACTGGCTGCGCCATTGGGACTGGCTGCACCAAGACCAGATAAAAAGGCTCCAGCCCCAAGCCCCTCATTCCGGCGAATTCCACCCACCAGTGGGACTGGACCTGGGCTACCAGGTAAGCCCTGGGCGATGAGGTAAAGACACTCCGAGCACAGCGTCCATTCCTTGGAGCTCCAGCTCCACCTACAGCCCTGACACATTGGGCCTCATGCCAGCCAGCAACCAGAGCTTCAATCAATAGCCAGGAATGGCTGGAGGGGAATAAGCTTGGTGGATCTGGACCCAAGCTCCCACAGGCGCTAATGGCATAAATTCACCAGAGTACAAAGATCACTGATATGCAAAATAATAAAGACAAGGAGTAAGATGCAATCTCAAGTCCTGAGCCCACCCGGAACTAATACAGGAGATAATACCATGGAAGAAAATGGGAATCATGCAGCTGAAACCTCTGAATTGGCAACATTTGAGGTAGACAGACAAGTGCAGAAATGTATAGAGCAAATCAGATCGGAGATAGCATCTGAATTAAAAAAAGAAATGCATGAATTAATAGAATCTTCAGTGGAAAAACAACTGCAGAAATGGATAGAGGAAACCAGAACAGAAATATCCTCTGAAGAAAAAAGAGACATCTCTAAATTAATAGCATCTAAAGTAGGGGAACAACTGCAGAAAGGTAAGGATGA
>PVKN010019933.1:0-16163 GCA_004027915.1 Capromys pilorides | reverse complement strand
CTACCTAGCACCCTGCCCAACACTGTGCCCAACACCCTGCCCAGCACCAGGCCCAACACCATACCCAGCACTCTGCCCAGCACCCTGCCCAGCACCCTGCTCAACACTGGGCCCAATACCCTGCCCAGCACCAGGCCCAACACCATGCCCAGCACTCTGCCCTACACTGGGCCCAACACCCTGCCCAGCACCAGGCCCAACACCGTGCCCAGCACCCTGCCCAGCACCCTCCAAGCACCCTCCCTTCCTTGTGACCCTACTAATGCAGCTCCAGAACAACATCAACTTTTAAACTCATCGTGTGATTTTTAGGGGTACTCTTCATGACTTGATTGCTCACATCCACACTCAACAGGCACGATGGGACTTGGACAGAGCAAGCACCATGCAGTGCTAATTCTGCCTCCTGTGCCCACATGCACACTGAGGCCAATGGGAGCCTGAGGACCCAAAGTGCCATCTGCCTGTGCAACTTGGGAAGTGCGACATAGCAAATGTTAATAACATTATTTCAACCCGCCTACAGGTGTGACTGAAAATAGGTGTTTACTGTTATTAAGCAAACATAGAAGTTTTATTCAGATATTAAACCTGAGCTTGTAATGTTATGTCATACAATAATTTGACAAGTTCAAATATTTAAAACAACTTTTGCCCCTTAACATGTATTAGCAAAGTTGCATGTGTGTATTTACACAGCGCCAGGCATTTCTTCAGCTAATGTGGCCGGGGCCAGCCGGAAGGCGCAGTGCCTGCTCCTACGGTGCACTGCATCTCTAAGTTAGTGGTGACTGTATGATGTGCACTTTCAGTTAGCCACAATGTCAACTTATGATGGCTTTATCAAGGATGTAGCCCCATCCAACAGCAAGGATTTCCCCATTCCCATGTAGTGTTCTTTGTCCTCATATGTACCAGGTGCAGTAGTTGGATTTTGATTGAGAAGTTTCTGTCAAGAGTCAATAGCCATTTTTTATTTCACCCTAACAGATATAGAGTACTTCCCCAAGAAAAAGGAAGTTTGGGGCAAATTTGGAATCATTAGCCCTGTCTTAGTGTTATTTCGGTAACACAGTGATCCACAGAAGGCCATGGCCCTGAAGGCCTTGGTAACCATCTCTAGACCAATGGCCACCAGGCCCTGGGAGCATCAGCTGCCTGCCTGCGCCTGTCCTCTCCTTTCTTCACCTGTGCTTTCTGTGAAAGTCTAACCCTGCCCTCCCGCACACTCACACACACATTGTGGCCCACAGTCCTCACATCATCCCTACAGAACATGCCCTCCTTGGTCGGCAGGTTTCCCACTGCTGGTTCAGCATCCTAGCCTTCCCTTCAGCCCCGTCTCCTCCTTGGGCCCTTCCCTGTGTACAGGAGAAGACTCGTGTGTGTCTGCACCCACCTTGGTTCCCATGACAATGTGATGTCAGTTAGTAAGTCGCTGTCTGTCTCCGTCACACTCTCCTTTCTTGTCCTAGTTCAGTGCCTTGCAAGGAGCATGTATTTTGAGTGGGGATTCCAGGCCAAATTCCTGGAGGAACTCCCCACTCAGGGTGGCCAAACCTTCCTCTGCCTCGTTTTTCCTCTCTTGTCTCTGCCACCATCCCTGTCTTCATTGTACAGAAGGGGTCTAGGCTTGGCACTTGTTTCCCTCCTATATCCTGAGAAAATGAGTAAAACAATAGTATTAAGGTAATGGGAGGTAATATAGACCTCTCTGAACAAATAGCTTTCACAAATAAGTTTTCGTTCCTGTGCAACTCTTAAAAAGACAGCAAGACTTTACCTTCACCTTAGTCCAAAGCCAAGTGAAACTCTGCAGGGGGTGGTTGGGGGCACAGGCTAAGACTGAACACATCTTACAGAGATGCTCTTGTGGTACTCCCAGAGGACATGTCCCCTTCTTTGTCAATATACAAACTTGCCCTGTGTGTCAGACACATCTCTGAAGTAGCATTCCTGGGTGCCAGCCATCGGCCCTCCCAGCTGACTATCCAAGGCTGATGCCCTCGGTGGTGCCTATCAGCATGCACACTCTGGCTTCTGGCTTTGGAATCACCATCCTGTTCTCAGGAAGTTCTGTGAATGGGTGGAATTCAGGCCAGGCATGAATGCAGCTTCTTTCTCAGTGGGTTACAGCTGCTAAGGTGGTTGCTAATTGATAACATCTGGACTTTGCGTTACTAAGGAAAACTGGGAAGGAGACTGTCACTCTGCCACCCCAGAAGTGCTTGAGGTAAGATTTCCAGGCATATATAGTGTCTTCTGGTTGTTGCTGCCTTTTCCATACTAGATGGATGACAGCAAGCGGGCAAGCTATGTGTGTGCATCGCAGGCCCAGCTGGGCAGACGGGCTCTCCAGGTGCTTCGTCTCATGGCTTTTCTCTGTTGAGCTCTAGGCCATCTGAAGGGCTTGAGCTACTGAGATTTTATTTTGGTAGAAAATGGTGAAGCAGTCAGTAACTTCATCTGTCTGAGGCCATCTTGCTAAAGGCTTTTCCTGTTTCTTCCCAGTGAGATGACAGCTGCACATGGCTAAGGAATGTGCAGCTAATGCGTGTGGCTGTGGGAAAATTATTCCACTTGCATGGGATGGCAGCTTGATAGGTTTTATCCGTGTCTCAGATTTCATGGGGTGGCTCAGTGTTTAGGCATCCGATGTAACACTCACTCACTCCCCTGAAGGCCCCTTGTCCAGAATTTATGGACTTGCTGCCATCTGCAGAGAGCGCTTCGGTGTGGGGTCTGTGGGGTCAGCGTCTCAGATTCCCCACTGTCCTCTGCATTTCATTCACCACCTGATGCCTTTTAAATCCACCTCAATAGCTGAAGTGGATTTTGTACTTTCTGCACTTGAGCGATTATGTGTTCCCTTGTATGCTCATGTTGGAGATTTTTAAAAATTATTCCAGACAAATATGCTGAAGGTCACATTATCATTATTTCTAAGTTTAAATCCTGTTTTGATTGCTTTGTTGTCTGATGGTGGTATTTGACCAGCAGTAGTAAGGCTGATCTCGCATTACAACACATGCACAAGACGTTGGTTAGTTGTATTTTTTACCATTCATCTTCTCTCGGTGATTGAGCTGCTTTTACACACTGGTGTTGAAAGGAAAGCGAGAAAAGGAAAGGGCCACAGGCCAGCATCTCACCGCTGAGAAGCCTGCGCAGCCACTGCTGTGCAGGTGTTGCCCCTCTCCCGCCTTTCTGGCCCTGTGCAGGCACCCGCTGGAGGCTGCCGCCCTGAAGACAGGCAGTCTTTCTCATTAGTGAGTGAATGCACTGCTGCGCCTCCAGTGTAGACCTGAGGTGAGCGGATTTGGGCGGAAAGGACCAAGCGTCACGCCGAGGCTCCTACTACCCTGGGCGCAGCACCCAGGAAGGCTTTGCGGGCGGCTTCTCATCAGCTACACCCCATCCCTTCATGAACTGCCCAGATATCCATTATTGGCTCTTCCCAGTCATCTTCTTGGCAGAGACAGAGAAGAGAGAAAAGTTGAGCGAGTTAGATGAATGGGAAGTCTGAGGACAGCATGTGCTCAGGGAAAAGGACCAAAGAAAAGCCCTGGGAAGTGGCCTTGCTCACACTGGACTGAACAGACACCATAGGAGGTGAGGGCAGAAGCCTGCACAAATATCAGAAAGGCCTTCTATGCTCTGGGGCTATCGGAGAGCCACGGGTCACCTGACATGGCTGGAGAAGGTGCAGGCTCATCATGTGGGCTACTCAGGAAGGTGGGGCTCCGTGTTCTGTAGTGGCTGTTCTATAGCGAAAAGCCATTTGGAGGAAAATCCAGGTTCAACACATTTAGTCTTCATTAGAAACTTCAGTTTCTGAGAGATGGTTAATTTAGCACAAACTATTACCTAAGCATTTCTGTCACGATCCACTTGACAGGAATCAAGAAGTTTCCCCAAACAATCACAGAAGTCAGTGGAGAGGTGGAAAGGCGGGGTAGGCGAGGGCTGCCGCCCCTGTGCATCCTACCACTGGCGCCTTCATTGCCCCACTGCATTAGAGGAAGGCAAAGAGAGATGCGAAGGGTTGCTGTGCCAGATGAAGGAAATGTTATAGAAACATCATGGTTCCTTGCATGTATTTGTTTAACTCTACTGTTAAATGCCACCAATTTCCAAGTTAACGTTTCTTACAATTTTTGTTTACATACCAGAGAGTAAATAATATGGGATGATATATGATTTCAAACTGTTTATTTTTATACTAAAGTAATATGTCATATGTAATATGTATATACTATACATGATAGACACTGTGTACATGCATATGTTATTATATGTACATGCAGTCGGCTTTGCAATGTGGCTGCATCCTGTGTGGCCTATCTGACAAGCCAGACCCTTGGAGGAGGCTCAGAGGTCGGTTTCAGGGGCACAGTGAAGAAAACGTCAACCTCCGACCCCACGCAGAGAGAGGGAAGCAGGGTGGAACAGCAACAGCGGAGACCGGCAAACAGTGGGGCATCTGTCACAGCCAGAGTCAGGGACCGCAGCGGGAAGGAGCGAGCCACAGCAGCGCCGCGGGAGCCTCGGAGACTCCACCTGGGCAGCCCAGCATGAGGATAACTCATGCCACTCTGCTCCAGGGAAGCACAGGCCCCTGCCCCAGAAAGCAGCGGAGAAGGTGAACCCTGGCGTGGAGCTGTGAGGACTGTGCTCCAGTTTCTGCTCTTGCTGGCAAGCACCCTCCGCAGCCCCCCTCGAACTCCAGGGCCCGCTGTTTGACCAGCCATGAGATGGTGGTGGGTGCCCTCGTGCGCTGTCTCAGGGGGACGGTGCGTTGGGCCTGCTGAGTCTGCTTCTCCAGGGTGTCTCGTCTCCGCCTTCCCTTCTCTTGGCCATGCCTCGTTTCCTGCTGGGAATGTCCACTTCCTAAGTAGAATGCATCGTCACCTTCAAGGGAGCCGGAGCTTCGGGAGGCGTGAGTCTGGAGAGCACTTCTGTTTGGAGCACCAGAAGTTGGTCTTGTAGCACAGGAAGGGCGCAGCCGGCGGGCAGCCCACCAGCCTGGAGCTCCTTGTTTGGCTCCTCCAGTTCCAGCTCACAGCCCAGAAATCGACGTCAACCCCCTCCTTTCTAGGCCACCCTGTTCTGCCCCCAATCCCCAGCCCCCAACCCCCAGGTGGTGGCCTTCCTCCTGCACATGGGCAGGACAGCTACTCACTGTGCCCCACGCCGATAAGTCTCTACAGCCTGCTGCCGTGTCTTCCACTGTTTCCCAATGGTTGTAAATTTAAAAAGCGTAATTTTAACCTTACAATATCCTGTTTAAGGCAGTGAGAAAAGCCTCGCATCTACACATTCCCACTGTGCCACCTCTGGGGGGCCCGCCTTCCCTGCTGCTGCCATCATTAATACCAACAGGAACCTACTTTGTAGCACTTTCAGGACTTTTTTGTTTTTTTAATTTATTGAAATTAACTGCAGTTCTAAAAAACTGTTTTGGTTCAGATGGGCTGGAGAGACGGGCAGACGTGCAGTTAATTAAAAGCTTAGACAATCCGTGCTCTGAGCGGCCCAGTTCTGTCCTTTTCGTTGTGGGTATCTGTGGTCGAATGCCGTTAAACCAGCTCACATTTCCACTGTGCTTCATTCTTGTGGGAATGAGAGCACGAGCGCATTTAGCAAAGGGCGGACAGTTGAGGGGCTGCAAGATGGAGACCAGCGGTATCTACCAGGACTGAACAGGTTCTGCACACCACTGGAAAGTGGACAGTCTGGATGATTTTGAAGTGTCAAGACCAAAAAGATTTTAGGGTTTTCAGTGTGAATGCTTCCATCCAGCCATACGTGAGTCAGTGTATGTATGTGTGTGTGTGTGTGTGTGTGTGTGTGTGTGTGTGTGCCTAGCACTCATGGATCTGAAAACTGGAAAGAGGGCCTGAGAACTTGCCATAGGGTTTTCTTTGTTGCCTCAGCAAGCACATCAATTTTTGTTTCCATCTGGAGAGACTGCACATGAAGCGGATGTTCCTGTAGGTAGCACCCAAGGTTGCAGCCTGTGGCAACCACAGACCTCCCAACAGCCTCTCCCTTACACACAAGCTGACCCCAGACTAGCGAAAGCAAGGGACAGCACCACATCACATACTGCACTAGGAGGTCAGACACCACCCACAGTGACCTCTGTACCAAGCAGTCTTTCTTTGAAATGGCCCAGCCTTGTCTGTTTGGTAGAGGAGAGTGTATTCCCAAGCATGTAGAATTATAACAGTGGGTAGGTGTCTTATTTACTTTTTACTCATTGCTGGGACAAATACCCGACATGCAAAATGAAGGAAAGAAAGGTTTATTTAGCTCACAGTTACTGGAGGTTTCAGTCCATACTAGGCTAGATCCCAGTCAGAGAGGCACAGGGCAGAGGGCAGCAGCTCATGGTGGCAGAGCAGCAGCAATATGGCAACAGAGGCAACCGACCAACCAGAGAAGCATAGAGCAACAATGAGTGTCTGTCTCTCTGTCTCTCTTTATATTACATTCAGGCTCTCTGCCTTAGCCTATCCACCTTAGGCCACACCCATAATCCCAGAAGGACTCAGACCCGTAGTCCCATCAGTACTAAAACACATAATCCCAGACTCAAGTCTCAAACTCTAGTCAAGCCCCCACCCCATGATTGCATGAGGCCTTGGGGGGACAACTAGACATAGACCATAACAATTTCCCCACGTGCTCTACAGAAGTAAAGGGAAGAGCCTGTGTTCTAAGGGTAACAGGATTAAAGGCTGGAGACAGAAAAGCCTGCCCAGGGGATAGACATGGGTGAAGCCTGGGAAGACAGGCTCCAGACCTAATGTCTAGGCAGCTAGCTCCAGTAGCTTAGAGCTTAGCTTGTGCCTCTGCTTGATTCAAAGTGCACTTCTACACCTCTGCTCTCACGGAGAATACCTAAGCAGTTGGCCCAGCAGCGATGTCACTGGGTGCCTCACAGAATGGTCACGGCTGGCCGCAGAGGGCACCAGCTCCTCGCTCATGAGTGCCGTCCACATAACTGGTAAGATCGAGGCATTGAGAAGAGGCTTGCGTGCCGGTGTCCTCTGCCCATCCGAAGCTCCTGTCCTCTTCCCGTGAGCCAGTTGTACACTGCCTGTGAGCTGCCACCTTAATTTCAGATGCTCCTCTCCATCCTCAGCAGTCCGCTTGCAGACATTGAGGGCTGGCTTTATCCGCCCTTCTGCAAGCTGAAGGCCGGATTTCCTGAGCCACTAAGGCCACCCCGCCACCACTTCCCCAGTGCATGCAGCTCTCAGCTGGCCCTACCATGGAGAGGGTGTTCTTGTGATTCCAACAGGGCCGGCCATTACACGTCCCACCTCCCTGCCACACACGTGTCAGAGTCCTTCAGGCACAGAGTAGGGCAGAGGCTTGTCCCCAGCCAGCGGTGGAGGTGGTTAGGAGTGGCCGCGGCCCATAGAGCAGGGATGACCAGGCAGGAGGAACTGCGCAGTCAGGGTCGCCTGTCTGACTTTCAGTTCTGCAAGAAACACCCCACCTTTTGCATGCGTCAGTTTGAGTTAGTTTTTGGTCTCTCTCGACAATAACAGCAAAAGCTCTGCCAGAAGACCTGCGTGTTGTTGGTTGAAAGGCGGTGAGTGATTGCTCAGGGTTGGAGCCAGTCTCTGGTCCCATGTTCTCCTTGGAAACTTCATTGTAATGAAGACTTCATTAGTACAACTCAGCGGGGCTCCACCTGCACAACTGCTGAGAACAACACGGCCCAAGACCATGACTCGGCCCCACCAGGAAGTCAACGCCCCTGTAAACCAAGAACACTTTTAGTCATAAACTTAGCTTTTTTTTTTAGCATGTAAATAATACATAGTAGTTACAGAAAAACTACAAAAAAAATTGATGATAAAAATAGTACGACTTTTCCCTCATTCTGACTATCTATACAGGTAAAGATGTTGCTAAATTTTGCCCATTTTCTTGTTACATTATAAACTCAGCAATGGGACTAGGTCTTCATCACTACTACAGTCACAAAGCCTAATGCAACAATGCCCTGGTGACAAGCATAGTGATCACAACGTGCCAAGTGAGGAAACAGGTGACCTGGTTGGCACGGCACAATGCAGCGCTTCCACAGTCCCCATGAAGAGCATACTCACACCTGCACCCCAAATCACAGCAGTTTCTGAATCACCCACTCTGCCCGGCTGCCCCACCATAATTATGCCCATCTCAGGCTCGTTCTGAGAAGCTCTTCTGACTCCAGAGTAGCACTCACCTTAGCTCTCGCCTCCAACTCTTTCAAGCTCCCATATTGCATGTGCACTGCTCTGTTCTCTCAGCACTAATTCCCCTTCCTCCCCAAAACACCAGAGCTGAGCTGTGTGGTGACTTTCCTAGGTGCTGTCCTGGGACTGTGGAATCTCCTCCATGTGTGAACTTGCTGTTGGTAGACCTGAACCTCGTTGAACTCCAGACCCCAAGCAGGACGCATTCTGTTCTGGGAGGAGCACCTCCATATGTAGAAACTGGATCCAATTTGAAATTTAGTTTGGAAATTAGATCCAACAGAAGAAGACTAAAACGAGTGATCAAATTTAGTTTTCATTCCAGAATAAGACATAATTGCATCGTAAATGATACACTGATCATTCTCATGCAGTTTCCCAGACTGTATGTTGGGAACCATTCTGAAAACAGAAGCTCAGAATATTTTAAGAATGGCACCTCTGTGGGAATGACTGTGTCATCTCCCACGATAACTACTCTGAGGGTAAGCCTCAGGTAAATGTATGAGCTTCTGTAATTTTATCCAAAAAATAGGTCTTGGAATAATACCATACCACTGCAATCGCTTCAGAAATACCTACTCGTCTTACCTCGGGAATATGTAAAGTACAGCTTGTACTGGTTTGTTTGTCACTTACTGTCATATGGGTTCATGACCTATCAACCATTGGTAGTTAATATACGTTAATAGTTCTGACGTATTTGCCACTTATCTTGCCCTTGCTCTAAACAACCAGATGAGAAAGTGTCTACAAAGGAGAGTTCCCAAAATCTTCAGAGAAGCTCAACAATAATCATTTGCAACTAGAAATAAGCTTATTCTTCAATTTTTATATTTGTCAGCCTTCAAAAACAATTATCAAGCTATGGCTTTTGAAATTCCTCTTGAAAAATCAAGCAAAGGTTACGTTAGATTTCTTTTTATATGATGTACAATTATACAAAAAGTTTTTCATGAATACATCAAAATATTCAATAAGTTGATACAATATGATATGACATGATATACTATATATGTTGGTAGTATTTATTCTGTGTTAGGCCAACTCTACTATCCAACAGTGGATATGTTGTGCTATATTAACAGCATGCACCCAAATATGCCTAGATTCTAAATAAGAAAAAAAACATGGGAACCAGGTTTGCGTACATACATGTTCTCAGGAGCTGATGGCTGCTGAGGCCTACACACACTTAACTCTTACACCAGACTTGCATGAGAGCTGCTCTGAGTCATGCTTCTGTGTGGCAGCAGATACCAGGCAGGGTCTTGGCTGGGCATCCTAGTGTGGTAGTCTGAGTAGAATCTATGGGGTGAGGTCTAAGTCCACTGCCTCTATGGAGAGACACAGCACACTTGCCTCAGGAGTCTTGTCCAGATGAGAGATCAAGGCCAGGAAATGTTTGCTTCCAGAAGAGCTAACTTGGCTGATGGCATTTCCCCATGCTGAGGAAGTTCAGACACAGGGCTGGATGGTAGGACCAGAGGGATGCTTGGGGGAGCCCTCCAGGTTCTTGCTCACCAAGAAGGGGGCAGATCTTGAGGTCTTAAATGCCATGGTTCTCGGCCTCTGCCTTTGGAGGCTCTTTGCCTGTAATCCTCCAGCTCCTGTTCAGATGTTTGCTCTAGAAAGTCTGAAAGTAGACACTCTTCCTGGCCATGAAGAAGCCTTCCTGATATCCTGGCCTGTGTTTCTGTAGTACCTCTGGCAGATCTCATGCGTGTTTAGTGATTGGCTCTTGGTGAATCACTCTGTGCAGGCAGGGAGCAAGGGGTCTGGCCCAGGGTACACCCAGAATAGTTTCTGAGCCATAG
The DNA here is from genome assembly GCA_004027915.1 of Capromys pilorides. Taxonomy (NCBI): domain Eukaryota; kingdom Metazoa; phylum Chordata; class Mammalia; order Rodentia; family Capromyidae; genus Capromys; species Capromys pilorides. Next base: position 6,088 of record PVKN010019933.1, on the reverse strand, counting down.
CTCACAGTTAGTAAGAATGTGTTGAAAGGATAAATAAAGCATATAAATTCCTTGAGACAGCACTTCTGTCTTATTGATGGTTACATCATCAGAACCTGATTAGGTAAATATATGCCAGCACTGGGAGGGCTGGAATTTCACCATTTCTCCAATAATATGATAGTAAATTCAGAAAAATATCATCTCTGGGTACTACAACTCAGACTCATGTTTCCCCAGGAGGAGAGACATTCACACAGTCTCAGAGACCCCCGAAAAGGGAAAATGGGGACCTTATAGTCGAGAAACCTGGGGGCCATCATCATGGCCCATAGATCTATTTTAATGTCACCAGTGTGGGAACAAACCAGCATCACGTGACTCCTGGGGCAATGCGCAAAAAAAGGAAAACACCACCTATGTCACTGACATAGAATCCCCCAGGAGAGGTAGAAGAGCAGAGAGACTTTTATCCTGTTCTCATAGCATCACCAGTGACGTCGGGACCATGTGATACAGGAAGAGCTCATCTCCACATTACAAATGGGGAAGCAGAGTTACAGAAATTAGATGACTTAGCCAAGAATCAGTACTAGAAACTGCCAAAGTCAGGCCAGTAGCAGGGCTTTCAGCTACATGCTAGAGACTACCAGCTGCCTCCACCACCTGCAGCCTGGCCAGGACCTTGAACACAACAGGGGCAAGCAGACTCGCTCCGCCAAGGAGAGGGAGCGGCCACGGACACACAGAACGAGTCCACAGACTGGAGTTCCACTGCTGCCTCCACCATAGGACCTGGAGAAGGAATCTGCACACCCCTGGCTCCTTAGCTGTAAGCGATGGAAGTAGGAACACATCTCTCAGCTTTCTGTTGCTTCTATGGTCAGAAGGAGAAAGCAGAACTTCTGATTAGACTTGGACTCAGAATTGGTGTCTTAGTTACTTTTCTCTCATTTCTGGGACAAATACCCGTCACACAAGCTTAGAGGAGAAAAGGTTTATTTAGCTCACAGTTCCTAGAGGTTTCAAGACCCTGCCCATGTTTTATAGGTTCTGGAAGAGAGGCTGGGGCGCTGCCGTGTCCAGGATGAACTACTCCATACCTCCAAGAGACCGTCGCCTGCGGGGGACAGGGGGAACACTCTGACAGCGCGTGTTGTCAGTTTAACGGTTCGCGCCTCTCTTGGCCATGCCCCCTCAAGCCCCACCCTGGTCCTTTGGCCTGCCCCTGGAACTGCACGCGTGACAGCCTCGTATTTACATGAGGCTTTGGGGGGACAACTAGATACAAACCACAACAACTGGCAATCATTTATTTGAAATATGATATGAAAACTTGCTGTGAGCAGTTTCCATCTGAATACGATGTTTGATGACATGATTATAATATCTTAGATTTGAGACAGGGACAAAGAAAGTGGAAACCCTATCTTGTATCATTCGGAAAACCCTTCCAGGTTTAATGCAAAGAGAAATAAACCACTCAATCCCCATACTGCCCTGCCACCCCTATGACAGATCAAAACCTATAATTTATCCCTTCAATATATTCTTTGAATCACGATTTCCAAATGCAATTTCCATAATGTAAAAACATCCTAGAGTTAGAAACCTAAGTCTTCCTTGCTAGAATTAAACACAAAGAGACCCTATAAGAATGCTGAAGAGGAAAGAGAAATTTTGTTTCAGTGTTTTCATCCTGTGGGTATTTAGTGAACACTTACTGTGTGCAAGACACCATGCCCTGGGGTAGCCGTAAAGTTTCATGTGGGCATGAACCAGGTAGAGTAATGGGAAGGTAGAATTTGCGCTGTGGAGATGGCGGGTGCCAGTGCCCCTATCAGCAAGCCAAAGAGGTAAGAAGTATGGGCTTTGATGAGAAGACCCTGCTGGTGATGGCAAAGCATTCAGAGCTTTTGGCCATGCCAAGCAGCCTGCTGCAACCCTGTGCCACAGCGTTGGCACTCTGCACCCTCCTCAAGCAACCCCTTGCCTGTTGGGGTGCGTGATGATCAGCCAGCAGTGGGCAGCAGGATGGGGAAGGCCACCAGGGACTCTGTGACTTTGACATGAAGTCATTGGCAATTTTTTGAGACTAGTAGTCACTGAGAACTTCTTGAGTGCTGTGCTTAAGAGCTGTTTCACTTGCTTGTTTGTATTTTTCCCTTAAAGGACATTAGCTGGAGGAGCTTGGGAGTGTTCCTCATCAAAGGGGGTATAAGCATCTGAGAGAGAGCTCAGGCCCCATGCGTGGTACAGACACATCAGTTCCGATCTGGATGGGCATGTGAAGCACGGGGTGTCGCCGAGCCTGTAAGCGTCTTCTCTGCACTGATTCCTGGACGCCTCTCCAGGCCTGGAGCTTCTTTGCTAGGAGGGGCTTGTGTCACCTCCAATGCCCAGGTTCTTTGGGAAGATCTGATGCTAATGTTGTCTCTGGTAAGAGCCAGTTAGGTCCTTCCATGAACTCCTAGAAGCCTCTAAATGCTGGGTGCTAAGAAGGCAGCTCTGGGGTGGGAGCTCAGCCAATTTTGTGGGTGTCCAAGGACTCCAAGGAGGGATTCACGATGTGTCTGGCATGGGCCTCGTCTTTCCAGGAGTGGTGGTTCCATCTAGGAAAGACGATAGGGTTGGGATCTTCCTCAGGGGTCCCCAAGTCACACATTAGACATTTCTTTGGGGTTGATGCAACTCAAGGCTACCTCACACCTGCCCTTGATGCATCCTCTACAGCTACAGGAAGCCCAGACTATGGAAATAGCATCAGGGACAAATGGTCTGAGAGGAAATCATTGACACAATAAGTGGAGGTCTCGACCTTGGCCCCGAGTGTCTCGACCTTGGCCCCGACCTTGGCCCCAACCTCTCAGAAGGTTGTGGCTATCTAGCTGATGACTTGACAGAGTTTTTCATCAGGCTGTACAATGAGGAAGTGCACAGAATGGATACAGAACTTTTCAGAGAGGGGGGAACATCTGTAAGTAAGTGGTGGTCTACAGATGAACTGTTCCTAGTTCATACACTGTGTGGGGATGACAGCTAAACATTTACAGGGTGTTGACACTGCTGTGATGTTCAGCTTAATGATTGACAGACTTAGCTCACTGAAAAGAGGACACGTATAAGAACTCTAGTTTTAAATAGATCGGGAATTAAAACAGCAACAAGGTGAGCCTTAACCTCAGCCATTACAATAGGGGACATGACATTGAGTGGTCTATGCTGAACACGCCCTGAGTGCCAGCCATGCGCCTTCATACAGGGTTCGGAGTACCACATTTGGTCATAGAGGAGAAGACAGACCAAGTGCCTCGGGTAGTCCTGCCAGACAGGCCTGAGGAGAGAGCTTGCCCTAGTTATTCCCCATCGCCACCCCAAAGCAGGCGTGCTTGTCCTGGCCCACTGGGATGCCTGGACACCTGTTGGGTTGTGACGTTGTGCTAGACTCAGAATTTTACACTCACAGAGAGGGTGGTTCTAATCCTCAGAAGCGCTCTGGTGTAGGTGCTGCTGGCCCCATGTCAGTTGATAGGTTTGGAAACTGAGGCTTAGAGAGGACAAAGCTTGCCCAAGATGGTAAATCTAATAATGAAGCAGCTAGAATTTGCAGTCTGCCTGAGTCCGACACAAAAGCTCTAGCCTTCCCCGCATTGCTGTTAGTTAGGCACTCTGCACGTGCTTGTCAAGTGAAGAAAAGGCTGCTTTGCCTGCCTCAGAAGGTACTGCCTCTTTACAGCTCACAAAAGGTTGGCACATAGTAGGTGCTGGTGACAGAGTGGATGGCTGGTCATCTGTCCCCTCCGTCTTGTCCTGATGCGAGGGAAGGAGAGAGTTTTCCCATGCTATTGAATGTGACTATGTTACTTGTTTGGTCAACAGAGCAAGGACAGTAGAGTGGGTTCACCAGCTGTGAAAACAGAAGTGTAGTGTGTTTCTGCTAACCTCTCTGGGGAAGAAGCTAAGTGACCGACGGTCTGAGGGAGACATAGTCTAGGGAAGACGGAGGTCTCAGAAAGACCTTCACTGCATACAAGAGAAGCAGACCTGGCCCCACGTCACTAGCTGAGAATCCAGCTTGGTGAAGCCAGCCTGCTTTAGCCAACAGCCAACAGATCACAAACAGAAAGTAATGAGCTTGCTGTTACATGCACTGGCAGTTTTATGATTGGAAAAGTTTGCTTTGCAGCAAAATGAGACTAACAAAATATACAATCAGTGTTGACTAAGGTGTCTGGCACCAGAGGAGCACAGAAACCATTATCTGTCTTGGTGGATGGAGGTTCAAGGAGCGAGTGAGTCCTTCAGCTGTTCATGCAGGTATTACATGAATGGATCTCCAGGGCTGCCCAAGGGCCCAGCACTTAGCAAGACATTAACATCAGCTGGATGCATGGATACTGCAGACAGATTAATGTAAAGCAATGCACAGGGCACAAAATACTTTCTAATTAAAAGCTAAGGTTATCTATGCTAAAATTAACAGCTTGATTTAAAAGCATTAATGTCCCTACAATTTTATAAAATTTCTCAAATCCGAAATGGTATAACCATCATTTTGTAACTGGACTATCATTGCTAACGTATAAAGCCAATACAGAAAATACAGCCTTCTTTTCACTGTCAAAATGTAAGGCTGGGTATGGTGGTACATGCCTTTAATCCCAGCACTTGGGAGGCTGAGGCAGGAGGATCAGTGCAAGTTCAAGACTAACCTGGGATACAAAAGCGAGCTCAAGGCCAGCCTGAACTGCATGGCGGGACCCTGTCTTAAAAGACAAAAAAATGTGTACATTTCCTCAGCACCCACATCTGTCCTGTGCAGCAGCTAGGCCTCAAAACAGAAGAGAAAACAATGCCACAAGATAGACAAGTGGCCAAGGACTGCCAGCAGGAAAGCAGCCGGAGGGCTCGGCACACTTCCAAGAAGGCGGCTCTCACGGGATTCTGGCTGCATTTTTGCCCATGCAGGGTGTTTGAATAAGCATGCAGATGTTGGCACACTTCTCAAGACTGGACCTAGGATCCTGCCACACACAAGAGAATCTAAAGCAGGAGCATAGGAAAAAAATATCTCATGAATAAAAATTGTAGTTAGCTGCAAGTGCCCTCTGGCTGCAAGTGGCTTCCCACAGAATGAGGACGAAAAACATTTGAGTGGGTCATTCAAAAACGTCAGTATATGTAAGGTACGTATAAAACATTGTAAGCAGTAGGTGGTGTGCCTGCCACGACACAAATCTAACAACGCATTTGGCAGATTTGTGCACTGTCTCATATCTAGTGGTGTAGATCTCCTGAAGACTGTATTTCCATTTCATCTCCATGAATATTTGATGTACATAGATTCCTGGATTTTCAGTTTGACTGCTATATAAGCAGATGGCTTAGAGGATAAAAACATGGAACTTATTAAAACATCTGAATCCCAGGCCATTTGGTTAATCTTGAATGCCTAATTGAGTATTGGAATGTTTTTAAATAAAGTATATAATTCTTACCACCTTGATTAGATGCTAAAATTCTATTCCAAGATTAACTAATGAAACCACAAATCACAGAGAGTTTAGAAATGGGACATGGCAGGACCCTTTTAAAATGATAGTTTCTTCCAAAAGATACAAGAAGTAAAAAAATTATCTCAAGCTCTTATACCCTGATTATTTATATAACATGCATTGTAAAAGATTCTTATCTTCTCCTGCCACTAAAACATTCTTATTTTATTGCACAATAAAAGAAGTTTTCCTCTCCCAAAATTCACTAAATTTATACGAATTTCCCAGGCTTTACCTCCTTTATAGAGTGCTATGCTACTTAGCTCCTCTTCTAGCTTTTAGCCCAATCACTTTTGCTGATGGCTCTCCAGTGGCACTGTGCGGCTCTCCTCGCTGCTGGTACAGGGAGGGAGGGGCTTTCCCACCTCCTATGCTACCCAGCCCCCATCCAATCTCTGGGAGCAAGCCCCGGTGTTCCAGTTGTGCACACGGTCATGCAAGGTGAATAACCCCTAGCATAAAAAGCCCCACGACCAAGCAAGCCCCCTTCCGTGATGGACCCTCCCTCCTCCAGCTGCCGTGCTGGCCTTCTGTACGTCCAAAGCCAAATTCTG
>PVKN010019932.1:0-16138 GCA_004027915.1 Capromys pilorides | reverse complement strand
AAAAAAAAAAAAAAAAAAAAAAAAAACAAAGTTCTAGAGGGGGAAAATATACGGTGACATGTGCTGGTAAAGCAAAAATAAATTCTAAAAATCCGCACAGAGTGTGCCAGTCCCATCTGCAATTCCAGCACTCTGGCTGGGAGGGTGAGGCAGGAGGATTGTGAAATCAGGGCCCGTTTGGGCAACCTACTGAGACTGGTGCAGAACAGCCAAAAATGGCAGCCCCCACAAATCCCTAGGTGCAGACTTAAGAGACAGCAGCGAGGTGCTGGCGGGCCTGCCCCACCTGAGTGCGCGGCAGCTGCTGGGGGTCTCAGAAGTGGGCCGTGGCTCTCCAGAAGGGCGAGAGGGCAGGGCGCTGGGAAGGTGGCTGATGGCCGGGACACCTAGGACACTGGACATCTGAGCAGGACGCAGACGGCAAGGCCACCTGCCTTGTGGACCCGGAGTTCCTGCCCCAGGCCGTGGCTCCAGGGTCGCCAGGCGAAGCTGCAGGTGGACAGTGCCAAAGGCTCAGTGACCAGTGACGTGCCCGGCTGTTTCTAGGTTCTGCTACTCCTCCTTTCCCCTGGAGCCCAAAGAGCAAGACTCGAGCCAGTCCTCACGACTTGATGGTGACCACGGGGAAGACTTTCCCTCGCTGGCCTTGGCTTCTATTTCTAGACCTCACTGGTCAGGGCAGAAATGAGGACTGAGCCACGGACACCTGGGAAAGGCCGGCAGAGAGCCCTTGACGGCTCCTGTAGCACGGCGAAGGCGTGACCCCGCGGTGTCCAGCAGAGGGCAGCAGAGAGCTTTAACAAAGATTGCAGGGGTGCTCAGCATTTCTCTGTATGCACAAGGCCAGGGCTTGGAGCAAAGACTAAGCATAAGCAGAAGGATCTGAGGAAGGGGAGCGAGAAGGAAGAGGAGGGAGGAGGAGGGGGAGGGGAAGAGAAAGAGAAAAGGGAGGGAGAGAAGGAGAGAGAGCCCAGCCTTTGTCATGAGTTCCGGCTTTAAAAAAAAATAGGTCCCTGGGGGAATTCCAGAATTGTGTACCATTGCTATGGGTGACCAAGGCCACTGTAACCTCAACTGTCACTTTGTTAAGTCCTCACATCTGCCATGTGCTGTGCTGAACTCTCTGCAAGCATAGGTTCCTGAATCCTCCAGGATGTGTCTTACTAGGCTGGTAGCACCAATGTATAGGTAAGGAAACTGAGGCAGAGAGATCTGGGGATCCTTGTAGGAGGGTCACCCAGTGAGGGTGTGTTTCCCTGACACCCGTGGCACTCTGCTGGCCCACCCCAGGCCTTGCTTGGCCATGTTCTTTGGGACACCCAGAGTTGAGGTGTCTCCCTTCCCGGCCTTCTCGTGGCAGCTGTGAGTATGTTGTGGGCCTATTTCTTTCCTCAGCCAACTGTGCGCCTGGCCTCTGCCATGCCAAGCCCGGCCCCCTCTTCTTCATGGGGTCCAGCACTATGCTGGGGATATCAGTAGACAACATGCTTGCCTTCAATGCAGAGGGAAAAATTAAGTTAGGCCCCAGAAGGACTACCTGGGAGAAGGTGGCTGAGGGGGCTCGGGAGATGGAATCAGCATGCTCAGGATCCTGTAACTGGGACGGAATGAGGAGCAAGGGATGGAGTGGCTGGGCTCCGCGAGGGCACAGGGCACACAGTGAGAAGCACCCCACCAGTGTGGGCTCTCCTGTGTGGTTGGCTTCGGGTTGGTCTCTCTGCTGAGCTGGGAGCCCACTGGTCAAACAGCATAACTTTAGACCTGTGGATACCTTGTACCCAATCATGGCTGCTGCCTATAGCTGCCTGTTTGATCTTAACTGAGTGACTTCACCTTTTGAACACATGTCCTCTGTGAGATGGCGTTGGTTAGAGCTCCTAGGCCTTGTGAGACTGAACGGTCGGTCAGAAGTGTGACCTGTTGTTGCTCCTTGGAGAGCTTGGCTTAGTTGGGCCCTTGGACACCACCAATCTGAGATCTTGACCATAGGAGACGGAGGTGGAAGCTGGGGAAAAGAGTGCTCGGAGCTCAGAGTGTCCTTGTGACCTGGCTTCCTGGGGACAGAGCTTGCAGCTGGAGTCTGTCTCCCTGTGAACCTGAGGAAAGGGCTCTGGGAGGTGTTAGGGAGGAACTCCTAACACCTCACCTAGGTCCGGAGAGGAGATGCAGGCATGTTCCCATTCTCTACAACCTGGCCTGATCTGTCTATCCAAGAAGGGCCTCCTGCCGCAACTCCTGGCTGCCCACGTGGACATAACCCTACACATTAAAAGGGCTCGCAGAGCTCTTTGATGAAACCACAAGGCAAGCTTAATGTTTAGGAATACAGTACTCGTCTTCTTCCAATAAAGATAGATGACTTCTTGTGACCAGGCTGGTGTGGAAGGACCACAGGAACTCTTCCCGGGCTCCTTCCTGGATGGCCACTGCTCTCGCTGGAAGAATCCATGTGAGAAGGGTCACCCCACAGGAGGAAGCCAGCAGAGCTGGTATCAACAGCTCCACCGTCTCTGAGAGGCCAGATACTGACACAGCTCCTCCCCACACACCACAGGCAGGCCAGAGGCTCTGCCCTGAGAGCATCCGTTAGTAACAATAATGCTAGCAAGTGACATGTATTTAGCCTTGGCCATGTGCCAGGCTGGTTTTAAAGGCTTCGTTTTTAGTCCTTCATATCCAGTCCTTTAGTCTGTGGTGCATCCCTCGGTGTAATTGGCTGCAGGGAAACCTGTTTTATCCCCACTTCGCAGAAGAGAAAACTGGGGTTCACATGCCTTTCCAGGGCCCCCAAGCTGGCAGATTTGCTGCTGGGAGCTGAGTGTGGGGCAGGGTCTGCCTGAGACTGAGGGCCCTGGACACCACCCTTCTTCCGCCTGCCCAGGGCCCTGCCCCCAAGACAAGACTGAGCATTGAGGTGCCACTTCTAGTCCTATAGGCGTCGGCTCACAATGCAGCATCCTGCCGCACTGGGAAGTTTATAAGGAATCCTCTTGTGTGTGGGTTGGTGGAGCTCCTTTCAAGGGGGAAAGAGCTCAGGAAGTCTCTGCTTTACCCATGGGCCTGTGGATCCAGCCTTGTGGGACATGAGAGACTGGTGGAAGGGTCCCGCTGTGCATAGGGGCCCCCGGGTCTGGGAAACTGCTCTTCTCCCCATCTTCCCCTGTGGTCCTGCTGGGTGGTACTTGGGTGGTGGTTGAGAGCCTTTCCTTGGGAGCCAGGACACTAGCGCAAATCCCACTTCAGTCACTTCCTGGCCGTGTGGCCATAGGCAACTTCCCAAACCTCTCTCACCTTGCTTCTTTCATTGCAAAATGAAAATATAAACACTGCTTGCTCTCTTCAGAGATGGTGAGAAATAAAGGCGTCAATGAGTGGGTGGCACCAGATAAACCTGCTAGCTGCTGCCATTTGTATTTGTACTGCACCATAATTGTTGCTTTGCTTGTCCTTGTCCCCTGGAAGCTGGCTGGAAGCTCTGCGAGGACAGGGCAGTGGCTCAGGGGCAGGCTAGTGTCCCACATACCCATTAAGAGGAAGCGTGATCTGTAGGATGCAGGGATCTGTCATGGTGCAGTGAGTGAGAAGGACAGGACCAGAACTGAGTGGAGCTTCCTGGGGTAGCTCATCCTTGCTCAGTGGCCAGGCTGGACTTCAGGGACCACCAGGGAGCTTGTCTGACTCACCTGGTAGGTCTGTGGTGGGGTGAGCCTAGACTCCGTGTCTCCTGCCTCCAGTCCTGGCCTCAGCCCCAGCGCTGACCTGTCTAAAATTCTGTTGGCCACTGCTCCTGGCTCATGGAAACTGTGCCCATTCACCCAGCTTTGCCTGCCAAGTTTGCTTGCTTAAAATAAAGGTAGATAAATCCTTGAAACCTCAACAAGATGAAAATGGAAACAGACATTTTTCAGGGGACACAAAATGTCCCACAATGGGGCTAGAACTAAATATGAATTTGAGGCAAATGTGGGAGAAAGACCCAGATACAAGGCAAGGCAAGCTGGGGCTGGGAAGGCTGGGGCCAGGAACGGTTGGTCAGGCAGATCCGGTCTTCAGAAACTCTCCTGTCAACTCCAAGTCTTGAGCTCTTTCTGGGGGCTGGCCCCGGACTGTAGCTCACAGGCCTGTAAACACAACATCCCCAGGAGAGCTCCTTGATAAACCTAGTCGTGCATACCTCGTGCATGCTTTCTGCCATGCCCCACTCCACGGGGTAAAAGCTGGAGTCCCCAAGGTTCCAGAGAACTCCAGGCGAGCTCTAGACATTCAGAGAGGTCTTGAGATTCACCACCATTCTACGACCTCACTGATGGCCTTCCCAAGTCTGGAGTCAGCACGCCCACACTCGTGAGAAGACTGCAGAAAATCTGACTCTTAACCCTATTTTACAATCCCAGAGGGGTCCAGGCGGTGGAAGTCTAGGACATTCCAGCTTCTCTCATCCCAGGGCTCAAAGCTACTGGAGACCTTGTAAATTTGAAGTTTTTAAGAGCCACAGTCCCCACAGTCCAGCAACTGGCAGAAGAGCCATGACCCCAGGCTGCAGAAGCTCCCTGCTTAAGAGGTAGTTTCTCAACAAGGGCTGAATGGAGCTGAAATCTTCACCCAGTTATGGAGTCCTGTGGTAGCCTCTGTGTTCTAGGACTCCAGGGCAGGTGCTGAGGGACAGGTGTACAAAGCGCTTGTGAGACAGGGCAGTGGAGCCCAAGGCCTGTGAATCTCTCAGGAAAGGAAGTGGGGATTTTGCTGAGCTGGAGCATGGAACTTGGATGGAAGAGTAGTGGCCAGCACCCCTGGGTGATTCTGTCCACACTCTGCTGCATCTCCGAAAAACTCTCACTCTCTATGCCGGCTGCCTCCCCGTCTGAGGCTGTGGACCTCCCAGCCTCAGAAAAGGGTGCTAGGAAGTGGAACTAGCCCAGCTATGAACCTGCAGAGACCTCCAGGCTGATGTGGCATCCCAAAGGGGCAGGAAGAAAGGACAGGACAGTGTAGATCAGGCTCTCTCCTGCTTCAGGCTCTGCACAAACGTCCCCTCTGAGCTCCCAGCAGGCTCTCCATGGATATGTGCTCAGCAAGCATAGAGTTTTATTCCATCCAATTGCCATGTTCACGAACAGCTGCTTTTGGCTAAATTCTCTGCAATAGGCAAAGCCAAACGCAAGACACTTTCTAAATATCAGAGAGCTTCATCCCCTGATGGCACTGTAAGAGCCCAGTCGATGTGTCCAACTGAACATGAGATGCTCAGACTCAGAGCACTTAAGTCGCTGGCCCAAAGTCAACCACGGCTAAGTGATGACCCCTGGCTTAGAACTTAGGTGGTTTAGTCTGTGGGCTTATCTCCTCTTGCCCTCTGGGTCTGCCTTCCTGCACCTGGCTTCACCCTGAGCCTGGGTTATCCCTCCCTGGCCTTCCACAAATACCCTAGTCTCTGCTGGGTACCACTAATACCCTGCCACGAGTCCTGCTTCCCAGCACCTGGTCCCTGGGCTGCAGAACTGGCTGTCCCAGCTGGTCCTAGCTGCATGATTTGCAGATATCCCTGAAGCTACTATGCAGAATGCCGGGCGAGACAGCATCAAATCTTCCCAGGTCTTGCACTGGGAGGTATGAGGAAAACTGGTCCCCGGTATCCTCAGGCCACACCGAGCCTACTTCAGAGATGGGAAGACTCCAAGTGTAGCTGTGACGTCCCTAGCAACCTTTGGCTCCCCAGTGGTCCCCAGCACCCCCAGCTGGCTGAGCTGCTCCTTCTCTGATCCCCCAGGCCATGTGACAGCTGGCCTGCCTGGGGACTTTCCTTTCCTGTCTCAGGCACTCCTGGCTGAGAGGTCCCATCCCCCAGCTCACCTGTTACCCCACTTTCCATTTGTGGCCAGCATGAGGTAAATGCAAACTAAGCTTCTGGCTCCTCAAGACCCTCTGTGGCTCCCTGTGGACCAAAGAGCTGGGCACCTCAGAGCTGTCTGGGCCTCTGCCTCCCTGCTGCCCACCCTCCCTGAGCTGACAGCTGCCTGCCTCACAGCCTTCAGGGATTCATTAGGAGCCTCCCTGATCCTGCCACAATTTCTGTGTGGAGTCCTGCCTTCTCCATGGAAGCACTTGTAAATATCATGTCTGAACTTGTAAGTAACTGTCTGTCCCCACTAGTCCATGTTTCCTGGGCAAAATCCCCATTTTATGTTGGTCTGATCTGCTCCTCACAGCTTGATTTACAGTCAGTACCAACAGCATTGTGAATGGATGGATGGATGGATGGATGAACAAATAAATGAATCATGGATCTCAGTTTCCCTAGTCAGGAGAGCAAGGCTGGCCTTGTGGCTGAGGCCCTCTGTCTGCCATTCCCAACTTCCCATGTGGGGGCGCACTTCTCCTCGGCCATTCTGCTGGGGACTCAAGCCAAGGATCACGATGGTCCTTGCATCCTTGCCCCTCACTAGTACTGGAAGGAACAGGAGCTGTGCTCCCACCCACATCTCAGGCAGTGGGGGCTGGAAGTCAGCCCAGGACTACCCAGGGCTCTCCTGTGATGCCGTCTCAGGAAGCCAGGCCTCTCCAGCCCACCGGACACATGCAGCTGGCACAGTGATGGGGGCCCCTTGCCCACCACCTCCCCCTGCTGGACCCAGTCTGTGAGCTCCTTCGCTGAGGTAAAGGCTCACCACCAGGCCCACCCTGTGGGATGCTGTGCCCACCGGTGGTGCATTGCTTGTAGTTGCGCTGTCAAGGCGTATCTAAGGCATCAAAAGAGACAGGAGCCAAGGACACGCAGGACAAAGGTGTGTCTCTGTGAACCCTCTCAAGAGTCCCCTCTCCCTTGGCTTTCCCCACAGAGCAGTGATAGGCAACCAGGAACTGGAGCTCACACCTCTCTTTATTCACATCGTCCATCACCCACTGTCTAGTTTCTCCAGTCAGGGCAGGCTAGCCCTTTCTCCCCAGACAGCCCTGCACCAAGCCCCCACGTCCCAAACGTGTCCTCTGTTCAGCTCAGCTGCAGCAAGTGGCGGTGGTCAGCTCCCTCATGCAGGGAGACTGAAGCCAAGTCACAGAGCTCACCCAGGGCAAGCTTGGGGTGCACTGTGCCTTCAGCGGGGAGGGAGGACTTGGTCTGGGCTCTGGGGGCCTTTGCCGGGCAGTGGCTGACTCTGGCCACGTCGCAGGGAGCTGCCGATCTGGTGTCTGAGGGCCTCCAGCCTTTGAGCCAAGTTTGCAACCCCGGCCCCACCTGAGGAGCAGAGAGACTTGAGGCCTGCGCTCCCAGGCCATCTCCAGCCCAGTCTACCCAGAGGAGGCTCAAATGCCACCTGCCACTCTCCCCTACCAGCCCATCCACCCAGAAAGGAGAATTTTGAAGCAGGGAGCTGCAAAGATCTTAGAGACACAGCGCGCCCACCATATTCAGAGACGGGAAACTTGCAGCCTGCAGCCCTCCGGGCCTACCTCTGAGCACAGGTGGCATGTTAGGGGGCCCCACCGGCAGCGGGGGAGCCGAGGGAACCACCTCCTCCCCAATCAGCATCTCCGCCAACACTGCAGTCTGTGTCCAGCTGCCACAACTCCTGGCCAGGGGAGCAGGGACAGCAGGTGGACCTTTGTGTCTGTCCGCAGGCCCTTTGCTCCCTGACCCAGTGCTGCAGGGCTAGGCTCACCTTTCTCTCGGACACTTGGCAGAGCCAGGGCTGCATGGAGGTGCCCAGGGTGGGGGCCGGGCAGAGAGAGGGATGTCACTTGAGGCCTTGGGGTCCAGCAGCTACAAGAAAGACCAAGCCTGTGGTCAGGGACTTCGGCCGGGCTCCAGGTAGCCCACTGCCTGGTGTTGGCCATACCCTCCATATGTGCTTTGCAGGGTACCAAGACCATCAGGCCAGCACGAAGGGGGTCAGTCATCTTCCTCTTGGTCCCACACCCTGGCCAGGGGGAGTCCAGCCCTTCACCCACATCATCCAGCCTAGAACCCTGGTCTCCACTGCTGAGCCTCAAATCAAGTCCCCAGTTCTCTTCACCTGTGCCTTGGCACTTTTTTACCTGTGGCAGGTGCCTCTCTCTCTGAGAGCATGCCCAGTGGGCCAGGGGTGCCCGGCACAGGGGGCAGAGGTGGCAGTACGGGCAGGAGCAGAAGGGTGGCAGTGCCTGCAAGAGGGTGCTTCAGTGGTTCTGTGACACCCCAGCCCGTCACCCTTCAGGTTGGGTAGGGAGACTCACATGGCAGGGAACAGCTGGTAGCATCACACAGGCACACGGTGGGGTGGTAACAGGGCCAGGATGGACAGAGGAGGCAGCAAGGAGGCGCCTAGGAGGAAGGGTGAGCGAGCTGCGCCCCAGGCGGTGACTTTCCAGAGATACCTGGAGCTCCTGCTCTGGGCAAGTGCTGGCCCTGTTCTCTTTTGGGCCTGGGAGAGCCCGTGGAACGGGCAGGTCATGACCCCATTATAGAAGGCAGAAGCCCAGGCAACAAGGGCCTGAGGTGATGCTGCCAGGAGGTGCAGAGCTGGCCAGTTAGATGCTTACCCATCATGAGGGCCCTCGGCCTGCAGCCTCTGCCTGAGGCCCACTCACCTCTCCAGCTCCTGGACTTTCTGGGCCAGGCCTTGCTGCTCAGCCCAGGCTGCGTCCCGGCTCCTCTGCAGCTGACTCATTTCCTTCCTGGGGACAGTGAGCCCCGGGGATGACAGGAAGTGAGGCTGGGGTCATACCTGGCAGCCTCTCCTCACTGCAGCAGAATGCCAGCCCCAGGAGTTAGGGAGCAACAGTGGGGAGCCAGGGAGCAGGAAAGCGGGGGCATCTTAGCCAAGCACCCAGCAGGGAGGGGTGTGGACAGAGCCCTTTGCCTGCATGCTGGGCCCTACCTGAGCTTCTCGTTCTCCAACATGAACTCCTGCAGCATCCCATAAAGGTTCCGCTGGGCCCAGGAGCCTCGCACCCCATGCAGCCCTGGTGCTACAGGAAGCAGGAGGTGGCTGGATCCACAGGAGCCACACAGCCCAGCCTTATCCAGCCTCTGTCCCCAGGGAGCGCATACCCTTGGGGTCCATTTTGTCCAGCTGGAACCACAAGCGACGATTCTCCTCCTGGAGCTGCAGCATTTCAGTCTCCAGTCCTAGGGGCTGCTTTGCCATAGGGGACTGCAGAAAAGAGGCCCAGGGTCATTCTTTATAGCTGCCCACGCTGTGCACTGCATGAGAACTGTCAGGTGTGGTGGCGCAGGGAGCCTGGCATCCAGTGCACGCGGCCCTGGCTGGCTCTGCCTCCATCCGAGTGGCAGCTTGTCGGAACTATATCACTCTGAGTGCCCTCCTCATTGCATATTTGCTTCTAAGTCAAACCCTGAACTCAGTCGAGTCCTAAACTTGGCCTGAGTTCTGATCCCAAGAATGACTCCACTTCAGGATCCAACTCAACTCACACTTAACCATGATTCAAACTAAGTGTTTGGCTAAATCCTGAGTCATATCCCCACTCAGACTCCAAGCCTAGACCTTTCCAAACTCCGACTGCCGACCTGTGCCAGGACCCTGACCCCCTCCTCCTCAACCACAGTTACACCATTTCTAGGATTCCAAATCCCAACTCAAACCCAATCTTGGGCTTCAACCATGCTGCCAACTCAGGCTCTGAACACAGGCTGGCTGTGGGAGACCATGGCTCCTTCCTGTCCCTCTGTCCGACTCTCCCCCACTCACCTTGGGGGCCTGCGGCCGCGTGGTGACTCGCTGAGCTCTGCTTGCGTATCGCAGGGTGCTGAGAGTCTCAGGAAGACACTGGGCAGAGGGGGACACGCAGGCCACCTGGGGAGGACACCCCCTAAACACTCCTCTAAGGATCCCCTTCGTTAGGACCATACCCTCCCTGCAGCACCCTAGGGTACCATGAGGGTGACCCCACGGCCCCCCAGTGAGTCTGCCAGCAACTTGGTGAGCTTGCTGTCCCGGAAAGGAATGTGGCTCTGCTTCCGCTGTGGGTCCAGCAGCAGGGAGAGGCAGTGACCTGGGGGTGGGGAGGACACAACAAGGCCCAGAAGGTTGCAGCACTTGTCCAAAGCCATCTTGCTGGAACACTGCAGGGCTGGGACATCCACCAGGTCTACAGTCATCCGCCTATGTGCTTTCCTTACTCACTACTGGTGTTCACCACTAGACTTGGCATCCTCAGGGCGCAGCTGGCCCTGTCCACCCCAACCCTCATGTCCAGCACAAGGCCTAGCACTCAGCAGGGGCTTAGAAAACTTCTATCCAGTAGCTGAGTGGAGGGGAGTCTCAGGAGCAGCAGCACGCCTGACCCAGATCTTGGGATCTTGGTCTAGTAACTGGGGTGGACTGAGTTCCCCCCTCCCCCTCTCTGGGCCTTGGGCTTCCCAAGGGCAGGAGGGACAGACTGAATGTCGCTGAGAAGTCACACTCCGCAGTGCAGTGCTTCTGCCTCCTGAGTTAGGACACAACTCTCAGCCCTTATAGCATATGGAGGCATGGCAATGCTCTGGACGAGAATAGGAGGCCAGCAACTAAGTCACGGCCAGATGGGGCCTGTGGCTCCTGGACCGAGCTCTGAGCATGGTCACCTGCACCACAGTCCCTCTGGGCCCTGCCGTGTTGTTGCCACGTCTCACCCAGGGCCAGCAGGCTGCGGTTGATGCTGTTGGCCTCAAGCATCAGCTCCCCACGGGATCCTGTGATCGCCACCTTCTCACTGCCAGCCAGGTCAACGAAGCACAGCTTCCCACCAGCAGGGGGCTCCCCAGAGTCCGAAGGAGGTATCTGCTGGGTCTGGGTCTGGGGCACAGGGCTTCATAGGGACTGGAGAGAGACTATCCCCACTGGAGTCCCAAGGCTGAGAGCTCCTGGCAGTGGCAGACGCTCGCTAGGTGGCACTGGACACTCACCCGGGGGCGGCTGATGTACAGCGTGAGGAGCGCGTGGCTGCGGCTGGAGGCCTGGTTGAGAGTGTGGGCCGAGCTCCTCCTCCGGCTGAGGCCTGGAGGGAAACAGCAGGGGCTGCACGCTATAGGAGGCCGGGCCGTGAAACAGAGAAAAAGGAGCAATGGCCTGGGCACAGGGGCCCCACAGCAAAGGCACAGAGAGAGGAAGTAGGGCTGGTCCCAGGCAGGTGCCAGGCAAATGGACAGAGAAGAGCACAAGAAAGATTCTCATGTCCTAAACATCTCTGTGTTGTCCTGTGGAAGGAAGGAGCGAAGCAACAGGCAGAGAGGCCAGCTGAGTGGGGCGTGCCTGACGGGCCAGAATCCAGATTCCCAGAGTCTTCTGTACCTGCTAGGGGGTGCTGCTCTGTAAATCCTCCAGGAATGAACGAGGCTGGGAGGGAAGGAACGGCAGGGGGTGCCCCTCAGGGGACAAAGGGGAGTGGAGGGTCTGGAGACAAAAGGTGAGTGGCCTGCACCACAGAGGGGTGGCAAAACGTGGCAGGGTGCGAGGTGGCACGTGACAGACGGACAGGAGCTTGGAAGGCACAGTCAGCCAGCCCTGGGACCAGGGTGGCGACTCAGTGGCAGCCAGGTTCTTGGGTGCTTCTCCAGGGCATTTCTGCAGCCCCAGTTCCATCCTGAGCACCTCCCCCCACGAGCTGCCCTGAGGAGCCACACCTGTCTGCAGAAGTTGCATCAGCGCCTCCAGGCCCCTGATCTCCACCACCCGCAGCTGCTCCACGTAGAAGCCCCGGGTCTTGTTCCAGCGAACAGGCAGGGGTCGGGGAGACCCCACACTCAGCAAGTCTCGAACCTGAAGGAGAAGGCACAGGGAAGGGCTGGCTCTGAATCAGCTCCATCCATCCCCAGCCCTTTTGGACAAGAGTCCCCGCCTCCACTTCGCCCCCAGCGTGTCCCCTCTCTAGGGGGGAGGCGGGGGGGGGGGCGCTACCCTCCTTACCTGCTCGTTATAGATCTCCAGGTAGGAGGCGCGCAGGGTAACCACGGCACCCAGGTGCTGCACGCGGTCCAACAGCCAGGCGAAGGTCCTCTGCACGATGCCAGCCATACTGGGGGGTACAGGGATCCCCTCCCCCTGAGGGCAAAGCTGGCTGAGCCAGTGGCCAGGTTGGCCGCAGCAGCAGCTGCACGGTGATAAACTACCCTCTATTTAGGGCGCTTACGCACGCCAGAAACCTTGCCCACACCCCACGAAACATCTCCTCGCTGACTGACGGTCATTTTTCATTTACAGAGGAAGAAACTGAAAGCTTTAGTAAGGGACCACCTGGGTGAGTCTCTTTCCTCTGGCCCTCAGCTTCCTGGCCCCAAACTAGAAAGAGCCCGTCATGGCGGGGACGCGGGCACCTGGGGAGGAGGTCCAGTCAGCGTGTACGTCTTCCCGGAGCCGGTCTGGCCGAAAGTGAAGACGGTGCAGGAGAAGCTGAGGGCGGCAGGGGCGCGGTGGGGCTCGGGCTGGCGGCCCGGGCCGGAGGTAACGTGGGAGGGTGCCCCCGCCGCACTCACCCGCGCAGGGCCAGCTCGCCCAGGCGCCGCACGCCACACACCCGAAACACGTCCTCCTGCGTGCGCGCCCCATCCAGCACGGCGCCAAAGCGGAAGGCCACGTCGGGACCGCCGCCCGGGGGGCTCACCTGGGATGGGCAGGGCGGGCAGTGTCAGGGAGGGGCCTAAGGTAAGAATACTGGGGGTGGGGTCAAGGAGACCCCTTGTGGGAGTTTTGGGGGTCTGCAGGTTCCTCACCTGCAGAGTCCGGGTCCCGGAACAATGCAGCGCGCTCTTCTCCCCACGACGCAGCTCGCCCGCGCTCATAGGACGCACCCTGGGACCCAAGCGGATGCCACAGCAGCCCTTCTGACGTCTCCCACGGTCCCAGCCTCGCCCAGGTTTCTCCTAGCCACCTTCTACCCACCTGAGCACCACTTGGATGGGCGTTTCCTGCCCCTCCGGCCCTTGCTCCAGGCTCCGCTCAGGGTCCCTGTGGTTGCAAAAAGAGTTGAAACCCCGTGTCCCTGCCCCCGCTGTGCGGCAGGAGCAGAGTTCAGGGTTCCCCAAGCCCCCAGAAGCTCCCTTTACCCGTCGGGAGACCCTCGTTCCTCCATGTCCTGCTCTGAGCACGGCCTTGGCTCCGCCCAAGCCTCATTCTTTTTCCTCCCCATACCCCCCTTTCCCAGCACCTTCCCCACCCCCACCCTCAGCCAGGTCCCAGGCAACCATCCATCCGGAAAAGCTCCAGCCACGCTGGGTCTAGCTAGTTAAAGATTTACCCCCAACCCCACCCCTGCGGTCTGGAAAATCTCAAGCTAGGGCCCCCTAGCTAGGGGGTCCTGGAGTCTGAGGCTCCCCAGGTTTTGAACAGGCCACCAAGAGGGGACCCACAGAACCACCCAGACCAGCCTTGTCTGGGTCTAGATGGGGACAGGAAGCCAAGTCACAGAGCCAGCCTGGGCAGAGAGGGACCAGGCTCTTGCTGCTCCTCACACACACCCTCCTTGCCCTCCGGAGGGCTCGGGCCTGGTACCAGCTCAGAGCCCAGGGAGGGTAAGGGCTCCTGGAAGACCTGAGAGCCGGTTACCAGCACCTGGTTGGGCACCCAGACCCCTGCCTGTGCAACAGTGCCACATGTGGTCCAAGGCCGCAGGGTCTGTGTGTCTGCCTGGTGTGGCTTCTGACAGCAGAGAGACCCCGGAGGGTGTCGGGCAGTCGCTCATCCTTGTGCCAGGCTCCAGGCTAGGAATCCACACACACCACTGCCAGCTCCTGGCTGGCTGAGGCTGCAGGTGAGATCCAGCCAGTGTGCAGTGTGCAGGCCTCGGCAGAGGGGGCAGAAGGCTCCAATTCAGGAAGGCAGGGGTGGGGTGCAGAGAGGTTCTCCCACTGTCCCTAAACATGTGTTATGGTGGCAAACACTAAAAGTCACTGTCTTAGTTACTTTTTACTCGTTGCTGGAACAAATACCCGACACCCAAAATGAAGGAAGGAAAGGTTTATTTAACTCACAGTTGCTGGAGGTTTCAGTCCATATTCAGCTGGCCCAAGGCTGAGTGGAACAGGGCAGAGAGCATCCAGTTCATGGCGGTGGAGCAGCAACAACCACAACAGAGGCAAACGACCAGCCAGGGCACAAAGAGCAACAACCAATGTCTGTCTCTATATTACATTCAGGCTCTCTACCTCAACCTATATGTTTTAGACCACACCCATAATCCCAGAAGGACTCAGACCCATAATCCCATCCATACTAAAACACATAATCCCAGTGGATCACGAGTCAAGTAATCCCAGCAGTACTCAGACCCATAGTCCCATCAGTACTAAAACACATAATCCCAGTGGATCATGACTCAAGTCTCAAACTCTAGAAGTCCCTGCCCCATGATTGCATGAGGCTTTGGGGGGACAACTAGACATAAACCATAATAGTCACCCACACCCTGATGCTATGCTTTGTACCACCACAGATCGCAGCCAACTACCAAAGCCACCCTTACCAGAGAGTGACTTATCTCAGGTGGCAGTGAGCTTCCCATGACCTGGAGATGTACAGGCAAAGTGACTGACTTTAGTTACAGGACCTTCTAGATGCATCTACAGGGAGGGCTCTGTGGTGCAAAGAGTCACAGCTCCTAGCTCTGCCGCTAATTTGCCGCCAAGTGTTGGCCTTTCTTAGCCTCTGTCCTGTGAACAGGAGTTCAAGAGCTTTCTCCTTGGACAGACCACTCTGAGATTCCAATCTGACAGTGCAATTAAGAGCAATCCTTCAATCATAGAGAATTACCTAAAAACACAAATAAAAATCCCTAAATGATCTCCAGGATCACCTTCAACTCTAAATTTCTTTCATCCATTGTATTTTTTGAATCACTGAGGTACACAGGACAGGAATTATTGCCCTTGTTTTTCAGACAGGAAAAGAGGTGAGTGGCACATGACATGACCGGAAAAATAAAAATCCGTGGCGGATCTGGGAGTTTCAACCAGGAGCTATTCGCAGTAAATCCTCGCCATGCTGTCTCTCTGGGAAGCTGCCTTCTTAGTTGTCAATCCAGAAAGTGAACACATTGATTCTTCAAAGACCCTTTGAGGAGCTCAGGCTCACCAGTCATTTGCATCTTGGAGTGCTCTGTTTTAGCAGACTGCACTTCTGTGCGTTGCCCTGGGGGCTGCGATGTCAGTATGAAGACTAGGCTAACTAGTAGGGGAGCTGTTCAGGGGGAATTTTGCACCAGGGTTCCTGGTCTGGGCCAGAACATGCACAGGAGCAGGAGCAGGAACTAGGCTTGGCTTCTGTCCTCTAACAGTGATCATGGGTATCTGCTGCCCTCGCATTGAGCATTCCGGAGCAAGTTTTTACTAAGCCTCCTGTGTGTTCCAGGCTTCTAGGCACTTGGGATACATACTGAACAAGACAGATAAAAATCTGTACCCTATGGTGAGGTGGGAAAGGCATGCTCTGGTTTGTGTATGTGACCCCCACAAAGACTCATGCAGTCACGGGGTGGGGCGGCTTCTGGAGTTTGTGATTGGTTATTATGGGTGTGGGTGCTGCGCTTGCCTGGGGCAGATACTCTGCATCTCAGCATAAGGAGGGGAGAGAGGCTAGTTAGCTGCCTGAGCTGCTGCCAATCCTTTGGTTCTCTGCTCTTTTCCACCACTGTGAAAGGCTGCTCTCTGCCATGTGCCACTCTGCCTTGGAGTCATCTGACCTCCAGTAACTGTGCGCTAAATAAACCTTTCCTTCCTTCATTTTAGGTGTTGGGTATTTGTCCCAGCAATGAGACACAACATAAGTATAGACATAATTTACATTAAGAACTGACGGGCTATGAAAAATGCCAAGCAGGAGTAAGGGGGCTGCAAGTGTTGGGAATGAGAAAAATTGCGGTTTAAGAAGAGGGTCATGAGCTGGTGGGAATGCAGACTGGTGCAACCATTATGGAAAGCAGTGTGGAGACTCCTTAAAAAACTAAAACTAGAAATCCCATTCCATCCAGCTATTCCCCGACTGGGAATTTTTTCCAGAAGAACTGAAAACATCAAACCATAGTGATATTTGTGCACCTATGTTCATAGCAGCACAATTTGTGATAGCCAAATCTTGGAAACAACCAAAATGCCCATCATCTGAAGAATGGTTGAAAAAGATGTGGTATTTTCACAAAATGGAATATTACTCAGCTATACGGAATGATAGAA
>PVKN010019931.1:0-16146 GCA_004027915.1 Capromys pilorides | reverse complement strand
GACATGCAAGACTGATTTAGCTATACTACTAATATAGCTATACTACCAGTTTCTGTTAGTTCATTAAAAAGGTTTGTGCTTATATCATTTGATCAATTTCTCATGTCTGTATTTTATAATCTGAGCAAATACATTGAAGATAACAATAAGCAATGCACTACCCATTGTTACTCTGCTACTATTGTTTTGAAATTTTGTGCCATTATTTTCACTCTTTAAAATTAAAGGAAAAAAATAGTCTTCAGGGAAGGCAACACACAGTTCCAGCAATAGGAAGCAGACAGGGTGAGACAAGCCCAAGAAAGACCGGCAAGCCAAGGAACCTAGCTTCCACTATGGCTCAGGCCAAGTTAGCAAAACCAGGAAAAGCTGCAGATCTGCAGGGTTAGCAAGCATCTCCATAAGACCGTGAAAAGATAAGTCAGCCTACAAGAAAGCCACCAAACATATTAATTTTTGTTCCTTTTTTTTCCTTCATATTTTTAAATGTAAAAATACTACCCACAGTGCCAGCTGCCCCTTCTCACTCAGGTCATCCACATTACCTCTGCTGTGGTCTGGTCACGCCCCATAGGGGCACATCCTGCACCACCAGCAAAGGCCCTCTGAAGATGGATCTGGGCCTTGCCTGCTACCAGCAGACCTCTTAAGAGCTTGGTGGATGGAGCAAAATCATGGCTTCCACATCTGGCCTGTGGGTCTCCTCCAGTCCTAGGCCACACTCTGAACTGCCCATCCAGGTTAGTGGCCTTTCAGACAACCTCTCCAGCCTCTCCCCTGCAAGGTCTAACTGAATCCAGTCATCACTGTTGCTCTGAGCCCACCATCAACCCAACGCCAAGCATCAACCACTTCCTGCATCTCTAGGTATGCCTAATCCCCAGCACTCTGGAATCCAGTATTCTTTCAATCTCACTAAAACCTACAATCCAGAGAACCTGCTACATTTCAATGTCCCTAATCCCACCCTCTCTGTTCTCACCTATACAATTTGATTTCCACAGTCCATTGTTAAAATCACTTCCTTACATGTGTTCTCTCAACTCCCTTGTGCCCCTCTCCTCTACTTGCCTATAAAAGCCTACCTCCAGTACCTAAGCTTACAGTCTGTCCACACAATGGGACCAGCTGACAGGCTTGCACTTTAAATTCAAAACCTCTAACTTTGAGGCAAAAATCAGAGCTGCAAGGCAACTGTATCACCTCTCTGGACTCCAGCCACTCCCCCAGTCTCATTCTTTCACCTGTCCTGGCCCATGGTTCCACAGTACCTTCAACATAACTGTTCATATTAGTTGCTAAACACTGAGAGTACAGAAGCAATCAGGGGAACTTTCTTAGGCTCCAAGCACACTATCCAACCAGCACTGCATGTGCTCCTGCCCAGGCCAGCACCTCTACCTGTGCTGGAGACCCCACCCTTTATTCCTCAGAAGGCACTTTTCTCTCCTGTATCCTTTGGTTCTTCCTCTCTTAAATCAAGTACGATCTCCTATATCTAACCTGATTCTTGGCTTCAGCTCTTCAGTGCACACCTCATTTCTCAGGAACATTTTTCCTCCTCTTTTGCACCCAGTTTCCAGTCCATTTACCACAATGGCACTCGCATAGCTAACACCCAATACTGATTCTCAGCATGAAACTTATCTGACCCAATAGAAGGAGAGGACACTGGCTCTGTCTTATCCCTTGACTTGCATTTTTATTTGTCTAGCACACACAGCACACTCTCCTGGTTTCGCAAGAGCTTTAGGGCTCTGATCTTGAAGCCTGAAGGCCCTCGGCTTAATACTCAGCTTCTTCATTCTCTGTGCCCTCACAATTGTGTGGCTTTATACTTTTTCCTCCCATTTCAGCATTATTGAGGCATAACTAATGAATGAAATTGTGTAACTTCAGAGTACACAATGTGATGACTTGACATACATGTACACTGTAAACTGAGTACAACAGCCAAGAGAATTAACACATCTATCATCTCACAGTTGCCATTTGTGTATGTGTGGAGAAGGTGTGGGCACATAAGATTGTGTAGCTTTGAATACCAGTCAGATACTGATGGCCTCCATCTTCGTGCATTTGAGGCTAATTCTCAGTCCCCGACCTGACCAGTTACCCATATATAACTACATAGATCGCTATATGTCTCACATATGCACATATCATCTTAGACCTCACCTGTCACAACCACAGCTCCTGATCATCCTCCAAAAACAAGATCTTCCATGGTGTTTAACTCTTGATAAACAGCCATCTGATAATATCCAGATTTTAGTTCAAGACCAGCCATGGTGCCAACTGTAACTTATCTTGCTCTCCCACACATTCAGCCAACCACCACTAATCCCTGGCGGCTCTATCTTGGAAATGTATCCAGAATCTGTTTTTTTATAACTTCATCTGTTAGTATCTTGGTCCAGAACCTCATCTCACATCCAGATCACTCACAACCTGTAACTGATTCCTCAGTTCTTCCATGGCCCCTCCAGCTGATGTCCAACACAGTACTCAGACCTTTAAAACATCCAAGTCACATTATGCTTCCCTTCTGCTTGAAGACTCTTTTTCCAAAGTCTCAGCAACATCTCTAATCTCCATCGCTGGGCCTTCACCTCCTCTCCCTCTTTTCTTAAGCTGGTTCCACGTACATGGGGGTTCCTTGCTAGTCCTCACACCTGCAGCCTCTTCCTCACCTGGATGTTGCAGCTACTAAGGGCGCCTAATTCCCTCACCTGCTTGCCTCATCACACTCGATCCCGTCCTGATTTTTCTCCATGGCATTTATCACTTTATATGTCATCTTATTACTTGCCTGTCTTTAGAATGCAAGCTCTCTTGATTAGATGTGTGCCTCTCATATACATTCACTGCTACATGGTTCACTGCTATTAGAACAATTCCCACACATGAGTGAAAACCAAAGGACCGCTTTCTGGATGAACGAACGACGGAATGGACGAAATGGAATGGTGAAAGGAAACGCGAAGCGTGCTTACCGTCCAAATCAAACACCAAAAACGTCAGCAGGTAACGAGGGCTCCGAGTGCTAACCCACTCTACAGAAAAGAGAGACGCCACAGCGCGGGTAAGGGTGCTCTCCCCTCGCACCTGGAGCCCCGGAGATCTCAGTTCCTGAGCACAGTTCAGCCAGGAATAAGCGATCTCGACTTTCTGGGGCCGCCACAGAAAGAATTCCGCCCACCCACGTGGAGCAGCCACAGCCACAGCCACCGACAGGCGCAGCGCCGCCTAAATTCGCAGGCTCGTCAACGGCCTCCACCCTACACCAGCTTGCCAGCACGGCTTATGGCCCACGCACTTACCTGCACTCACCACCGCTCAACAAACCTTACAGCCTAGGCACGCTTCCGGCAGGCCCCCTGCTTCAGGTACGCGCCAGTCCGGCTTCGGTCAAGCGGCGCCTCCCATTGGGCAAGAACTACCTCACGTTCTTCCAACGGCCAATAGCAAGTGGCTGCCGCGCGGAGGCGGTGCCAGCCTGAGCGCTAGGCGGTGGCGTCATCTCGAGGAGACGTTGGTTACTGCGAGAGCCGCGGGTTGCCAAGGCAACTTGACCTTCGGCTGACGCAGAACAGAAGTTCACCTGGGGCATAGAGTGGGAGGGCTCTCGCTGGCGTCCCGCCCCTCCTGAATTTTTAAAAGCCGGGGTGCTGAAGGACTGATAATAAGAAACAGAAACAGAGTAGGGCTTGTTAAACTACCGTTTGTCACCTTATTTAAAACTTCAGTAGGTTTAGGAACGCTGAATACACAAAGGTAGTGAAGATGTTTCTGCGAGAACAGCAGCTCAGGTGAGAGATCGCCTGGAGGTCGGGGCGGGCAGTGGGATGGCCCGGCGCCATCCAGGTTAAGGTCAACCATTCTGTTTAGTTCTTCAATTCTTAGAACTAATAATGTTGAGTGTGGTGACACAAGCCTGTAATCTTAGCTACTAAGGTGGTTTAGGCAGTAAGATTGCAAGTTCGCGCCCACCCAGGGCAAGTTAGTGAGATCTTGTTTCAAAATAATACAAATAAGTACAGTAGTAAATTAAAGGGCTAGGGTTGTAGCTCAGCGATAGAGCTACTTTCTTACTTGGCATCTATGGGGTCCTGGGTTCCGTCCCCAACATCGGGAAAAAAATTCTGAACTCATTGTCCATAGAATACCAGATTTTAAAAAAAGAAAGTATTATTTATGGCACGAGTGGTACTTTAGTCATAAAATATAAAGCCAACAATCAGAAGAAAAAGGGGACCAAGGAATGTTAGTGTAACATTTAGGACCATTTTCATTCAGGAATTACTGCATTCTGGAAAAGGCAGCTAAAAAGGTAATATCCTGAACAGGAATTCAGACAGGAGACTGCAGACAGGGGTCTCATCTTTGGGTTAGAATTGGAAAAAACTGGGGGGGTGGGCAGGGTAATTACAACAGTAGCAGACTAGCCCAGCCCTTGAGGAACTTAATGAAATTTACCTGAACTTCTGAAACTGCATTTGTATGATTCAGGATTATTAGTACCACTAGATAGGTGACAGGAGAAAAGGCAAATTCTAGAATGTGATACTGCTTGCCTCAAATTATAGGTGCTTATAACTATAATTGCAGAGTCCGGGCATGGTGACATAAGCCTGTAATCCAGCACTAGCGAAGCAGAAATCAGGAGGATCAGTATGCATCTAAGCTGCATAGTGAGACCCTGCACATACACACACACACACAAAAAAAAAAACTTAATTATAATTGCTTATGGATTATATCCAGCACCCTACAGAAATTAGCTATGTGCCTGAAAAGATGATACTTTTTTGTTTTCTGTTTTATTCTTTTATGAGACAAAAGTCTTGCTATTGCAGTAATCCAGGCTGGTCTTGAACTTGAGATACTCCTGCCTCAGCCTAATAAGGGCTGAGCGTATAAATATGTGCTACCACACCTGGTAAAAACACGGTAGAGAGTCAGGAAAAACAATGTATTGTTTTCTTCAAATTATATTGGTAATCTACCCACTCATACTGAAAACAGTGATTTCATGGGCCAAAGGGGGCAGCTTCAATCTCTTGTCATATAAGGTCCAATAGTCAGGATCTCAATGCTGTAGGGTCTGTGGCACACAGCCCTCCTTGCATGGTATGTAATCCTGCATGGCAGACGGCCTAGTTTCAGTCCACAACCTGGGCCTCTTGGTGTTTGCATTCACATGACATGTTGGGTCTTCCAACATGGTGGGGCAGCCTGCATGATAGACCCAATGCACTGCAGAGCCTTCTCTTGCTGTGCAGCTTAGAACTCAAAATCAGCTAGGTGTGGTGGTATGCAACTGTAATCTCAGCTAGTCAAGAAGCTGAGATGGTCCAAGGCTTATACTGCTCAGCAGTATAAGCACCTGCCTGGCAAGCTCAGGGTCCCTAATTTGATCCCTGGTACTGAAGGAAAAAAAAAAAAAGACTAAGATGAGGGAATGTCAATTTCAAGGCCAGCCCAGGCAAGCCCACAAGTCCTGTCTCAAAATGACAAAGAAGAGCTTGAAGTATAGCTCAGCACTCCCTGAGTTCAATCCCCAGTACTACAATCAATCAAGTCAATCAATCAATAAGTAAACATTCAAGCTACCCAACAAATTAGTTACGGCCATATGAAAGATGACATAAGTAACTTCCACTCTTCAAAGGCACAAAGTGAGAGAGGCAAGACTCCCACTTAATGGCAGAAGACTGTACTTGTGTACCATTTCTGCATCCCAAATGAACACAAAATCTAGCAACCCAGAATAGTTATTTTCTCCCATCTCTTGAGTCAGGCCTTGGCTCTGGGCCCTTGTCACAAAGTCTGTTACAGGCCAAGGCATAGCCAGGATGTCTGTCAGAGCTGCTCTGAAGGCTTCTCTGTGACCATACGCTCAGAAGCTTGCTCACCCAGGTACTGGAAAGAGTCACTCCTCTAAGGGCACTGGACTAAGGGCTCCAGCTCCCCATGGCCAACTTACCAAAGACCTCTCCATAGGACAGTTTAGGACATGGCAGGTGATATATCTGACAGTGAGCAAAAAGGGGCACATGCCATACACATGCACAGCCTCTTTGTGGTCTCATCTCAAAAGTGACTTCCTTTCACTTCTGCTGTGTCCTGTTCAGAAGACCAGCTCATGCAGGGTCAAGGCTCAGCAGGAGGTAGGGGCCACATGAAAAGCTCCCTTCTGCAGGGGAGAAGGTACAATTGTCTATTTTGAGGACAAAAGACGAATGTTCTTTCACGTCCAGACCACTAGAAAAGATCTCATTCATGGTCAAACACTGAAGTTCAGAGGTTCATATCCTCCTCCCTGATATACACATGTCCTGCCAGGGCCCCCAGAGTGCTTGACACTTTGTGAACCAGGTCTGACTAGCATGATGTCATCAATATGGCCTGCCCTGAAACATCAAGGCAGATTATGTCCCTTTAAGCAGTTACCATTTGGATACTACATACTTGCAGAAAGAAACGCTAGACAAACAGGAGTCAACACTGGACAAGAGAATAAATGTGACCCTACCATCCCTCCCGAGTGAATATACATGGCTTTGCATTCTCCTTCTTGGTCAATAGTCATATGCCAGATGCCAAAGACTGTTCTGATCTCTCTGAACAGAAAGCATGGGCAGAATGGCCACTGTGAGGGGCTGCCAATTAGCTTGTGACTAACTTGCCCTGAGTCAGACAATCCACGTGGGGACACACACTCTTCCTGTATCTGAAGGATTCTAGATATTTTCCAAGGACATCTACAACTTAAATAGTTTCTCTTTAAAATGGATTTTGAAAGCACAGTCAGCCAGATTTTTTTATTTTTTTAAATTTGTTTGTTTTGAGACAATGTCTCACTATATCTTTCAGGCTGGACTTGAACTCACTGGGTAGTCCAGGCTGTTCTCAAACTTGCAGCAGTCCACCTGCCCCAACCTCATGAGTTCTGAGGTGTGTGCTACTATGCCTGGCCAGTCAACCAGTTTATGTGCTTTTTTTATTATTTTAATTATTATGGACCTCTTGACAAGGGAAGAGGTTTTTTTAGGGACAAGCGTAGCACCTTGTTTTACTTGTTAGGGATCTAGTCCCCTACATTGTTGTTTGGCCATTGCTGCTAGTGAGTCTTTCTGGTCTTGAGGGAAGGCAATATTTTGGGCAAATTTGTCTAGGACTGCAGTCACATTTTTGGTGACTTTTAATAGGAGAAGATGTGATTAGTTTTAAGTTCTCATGAAAGTTATTTCTGTTTGTTTTTATTAGAAGTAATTTTGGAATAATCTAGGATCTCAAAAGAAACAGAAAAGCACAAAAAATGTTGTAAGTAGAAAGAGGGACCTTAGATGTAGTAAGCAAGACAACAGCAAAATTATTCACACAATTTATTTAGATGAAGAAAACTTTTTATCTGTTTCACCAGAGTAGTTGGTGATTTTGGTTGTTTGTTTTGAAAAGAAACTTGAGGTCTGTGAGTTTACATGTTTGCCAAAATTTTGTCCACCCACCTTTTTTTGTCTTTTGATGCGTCAGGTGGCTTAGACTTTAGCCTAGTGAGAATTTAACTATCCCCTGTACCTTAATGGCAAAACTAGGGGTTAGTAGGATTGTGTGGGTGCATTTTCATTTGGTTAAGAGTGGTCATGGGGTCTTCCCTCTGTTTAGGCGTTGCTTAGGACCTGGTCGCCAGGGCAGACTTTGGGCTAACAATTATTGTTAGTCCCTGGGAGTGAAAGAATCTAATTTTTATATACCTGGAAAGCTGGTTGGAAAGTTTATAGACAGATTACATGTTGAAGGATGGGAGGTTTTGGTATGAGTGAGCAGGTCAGATGTCAAAAAGGCCTCCCATAAAGTACCTCAAATGAGCTGAGATTAAGTTTAGACTCAGGGACTGCCCAAAGTCTTATTAATGCAACTGGACAGAGATCTATCTGCTATAGTGGGTTTTTGACACAGCTTGGTCAAGGTTTATTTGAGAGTTTGATTGGCCCTGTCAACCTTTTTACTAATTGGGATCTCCATGCATGTTTAATTCTCAGTGTCTTGACCATTCCTTGTGTAAATGGGACATGAAAGCAGGTCCATTATCACTCTGGATAGATCTAGGCAGCCTAAATCCAAGGATTATTTATTTAAAGATAACTCTTGCTACCTCTAGAGCCTGTTCTAACCTGGTAAGAAAGGACCAGTGAAGGTGTCATTGCGCAGTGGGACATGTATACCCCTTACACATAGACATCTGAGAGAAGTTTTCTTGTCATCTGAGAAGTTTCCCGGGAAGGACCTATACCTTTGTATTGGTTTAGGTAATGGGGGAAGATGAGTCTTGTGTGTTATGGAGGACACAGACAGGACATGACTACCAGACCCTGGCTATGACGTGATGGACTTTCAGCCCTGTAAAGAGCCTATGTGCCACAGTGTTCGTGGCATCTCACCCTACTTGGAAGGCATTATATGGTGACTGAATGACTTTCCACTGCACTTGTTGCAGCAAGAACCCACAGATTACCATTGGCCCTTTTGTTTTTTTCCTTAATGATGACCACTTGAAGCTCTTCTGTAGAGTATCTTGGGTTTAAGTTAAGATCTTCAAATAGGACTGACTAGAGATGCTCATAAACCAAAATTATATTGGAGAGCAGCCTGTTTGGCAGTAGAATCTGTCTATGATGTCCCTGGGAGATAGGATCTGTGCAGGTTTGTTGTCTTGTTTCAGAAATTTACGGTTGAGGATCTCTAGTCCATGTTTTATTGGAAACCGGTGACTAGTCAAAATCCTCTTTTTTTTCTAGATATCTGCATAAGCATATACAAACAGAAAATCATATTTAAAATCAGTATAGGGCTGGCAAGATGGCTTAGGGGTCTAAAGTGCCTGCTTCAGCAAACTTAGGCAATTTCAGGGACTGTGGTTTAATCCCTGACACCACATGCTGCGCTGAGCTGGCCATAATAATAATAAAAGATAAATAAATAAAATAAGATCAGTATATATATAATTTGTCCTGAGCATATTGGAGAGCCCAAGTGAGGGAAACAAGTTCTGCCTGTTGCATAGAAGACCCAGATGGAGGGCTTCTCACTTTGATGACAGTATGGGGCTATGGCATAACCTGACCTGTTAACATCATCATTTGTGAAATTGCTTCCATCAGTGGTCCCTATGCAGGCTGACCCTATTAATGGCTGACCTCTCAGATCAGCATAGCTGGTATGACTTTGGGTAGTGGTCTGTTTACACTCATGTTTTATCTGTTGGTTGGTTGGGAGGAGCATGGCATGGTTTAAAGCATATTAAGACTAAAGAGAAACATCTGGGTTTTTAATAAGAATGGGCAGATACTCAGCCCTTTTCCTGTTATCCATAAATGTCCCTTGAGTCCTAGTAGACACTTAACTTCATGTGTAGTTAGAATTAGAGCTTTGGTCCTGAGGTTATTTTAGGAGCTACTTAAATTAAGAGTGTTGTAGCAGCTATTGTTTGCAGGCAGCTAAGCCAATCCTGTGCTACTCTAGCCAGCTGCTTGGAAAAGTAAGCAACTGGTCACTTTTTTTTTTCCTCAGTGTTGAGTCAGCAGTCTCATGGCTACTCCTTGTCCATTAGCCACAAAGAGAATAAAGGCTTAATTAGACCTGGGACTTCTTCTGGGGAGATAGTTCAGCGGCAGAAGTGCCTGCCTGGCAAGTGCAAGATCCTGAGTTCGATCCCCAGTTCCACAAAAAAAAAAAAAATCTGGGATTTCTAATGTGGGGGCCTACATCAAGGCCTGTTTTAAGTCTTTAAAAGCATTTTGAACAGCTGACATCCATTTTAAGGGTTCAGTTTATGATCTTCACATTGCTTCATATAGTGGTTTGGCTATTACTCCAAAATGGGGTATCTAGATGTGGTAGAAGCCTGCCATTGCCAAGAAAGTCCTCTGTTGCTGTTTGAACTCTGAGGGAGCCACACAGCAAATGGTCTTTGTTTTCCTTGTGAACAATTGTTTTTGTCTTAGAGTTAAAACACATATCAGATATGTCATGTTTTCTTGAAAAATCTGGGCTTTGTAAGGACACATTATAACAACATTTTGCTAGAAAATGGAGACTCTTACTAAGGTTTTTATCTTCATACCTTGAAAATTACTTTACTTTGACCTTGGTTTCCTCAAGTCTTTTAAGAGGATGAGACAGACCGGGGTCATTTAGTTCTGATAAACCTTGTAATACAGAAAATCCTTTAGTGATTATCATATTTACATGCAGAGAGATGAGGTAATAGAAGAGATAAAAATATTGACTTTTCTAGTCTCATTTCTAGATAGAAAAAAATATCCTTACTTTTTCTATTGTGCTTCATGAGGAGCCATCAAAAGGACAAAGAAAGGGTTCTGTGATAACAAGACAGCCAGTGTAAGAGAAGGAATTGGAATCTTTCCTCATAACAAATACAAAAATTAACTCAGAGGGCATCAAATGTCCACATTAAGGACCTAAAAGTGTGAAACTCTTGGAACAAGACATAGGGGTAAATTTTCACAACCTTCATTTTTGTAATGGTTTCTTAGACTATGTGTAACAAAATAAATACATAATCATGGCTACGTCAACATTAAAAACTTTAACCGGGCATGATGGCACACACCTGTAATCCCCAGCACTTGGGAGGCTGAGGCAGGAGGATCAGTGTGAGTTTGAGACCAGCCTGGGCTACAAAAATAAGCTCAAGGCCAGCCTGAACTACATAGTGAGCCCCTGTCTCAAAAAAGACAAAGAAAAAAATGAAAACTTTAGGAACTGAAGATGTATCTCAGGGATAGAGTGCGTGCGTGGCATGAGATCAGTGTCTGGCACTACAAAAGTTTTTCTTTTGCTAATGCACATCAATATTCACCATCAAGAATGTTAAAAGACAGCTTTCAGAAAGGAGAAAAACATTTGAAAATAATTTCACCTTAGAAATATTTCACCAGAATATAAAGAACCAATGCACTCCAACAACTTCTATTAGATCTATAAATTAATTGAGGGAAAGAAAGCCAAATTTAAAACATTGGACCATCTTTCCTCAATTTATATCTACTTCAGGGGCCTTTATGAATCTTGATGTTTTCCAGCACTGGTCTTGCAAATGTTGCAAGTCTGTTCCTAAGTACCTTACTGGCACTGTAATTGGAATCTTCTCTTCCATTGTCATCTGGTGACTATTTTTTATGGGAATGGAGGCCACTACGTACTGTCTTAGCTTCATATACTATTTCCATGCCACTTTCTGTGATCATTTGTAAGACATGTATATTTTACTATCTTAAAGTATGGCTCACTCTGTCGTGTGGGATGGTATATTGATGGCCGAGAATCTAACTTCTCCTTTTCCTTTTGCCTCAGTGTTAACATTCTCTAGGTCTCCATCTCAGCCAAACACTACTATTTCTGCCTCTCTTTTTACCTGTGCATCTGTCCTTCCTCTTTCCTCACAGCGTCATGTTACAAGTTGTCAGTCTGAGTGGTGACAACACCTGTGTTCTACCTTAAACCTCAGTTCTCCATAATCTCCCAGTCTGCACATCTACACTGTCACCTAATGAACACCTCAAACGTGTCATCCTAGCCAATAGCACTAGGAGAAGCCGGGTACTGTCCCCAGGCCTCTGTCTCTCTGCACATCCCACCAGCAGGACAGGAGAGGATCGACTCCTCTCTTCTGTCACCCACCTCCTCCAGGCCACCAACCTCTCACCCAGTTACTCCAACAGCTCATGAAGGTCTCTTCCTTTCTGTCTTCTCCCTTTAACTTCTTCTCTAACTCCTGCAACAGAGAGCATGGAAGGTGTAAAATGTGGACCAGATCATTGTAAGGTTCATTTTGCCTTGGATTTTCCAGAAGGGAAAATGTTTGCAATTATTAACATTTCTCCTGGTTTCTACAACTGCACCATGGGAGTCCTGTGCACACATTTCAGATTGGCCAAATAGAAGCTAGATACCTGCATTAATAGTCAAAGACATAGAATGATGGGCTGCAGAAGTTACATATGGTGTTCAAAATCTATATTTCTATTAATTATCATAAAATTCTTTTGGCTATATAGCAAGTAGATTTACATATGATGACAATATCCTACTTACTGCTACTCTGATGAAATTGTTTGGTTTGTTTTGTATGGTACTAGGGAATAACCAGGGCCTTCTCATTGACTAATAGCCCATTGCTTCTATAATTTTATTTGAAGACAGGATGTCGCCGAGTCACAAGACTGTGCAGGGTGGACTCCAGCTTTTGATTCTCCTTCACCAGCCTCTCAGAGGACTGGGATTGCAGACATGCACCACCACACAAGTTTCAACACACTTCACTACTCCTCTGTTTAAACACACTTCACTGAGAATTATAAAATAAAAACCACAAGCTTTTCTTTATTATCTTGACTTACAGTTTCAACAAGTAAATCTCAGTAAGTAAGATAATTCTGTCATTCTTCTGACAAGGGCTGTGTTGTGTGATGTTTTGTTTTGGTTGTGATACTGAGGATTGAACCCAGGACCTTGGGCCTGTGAGGCAAAAGCTCTGCCACTGACCTACATCTAACGCCACACTAAAGGGTGTGTTTGTAAGAGTTCAACCAATACTCATCAAGCCTGACTCTTACCAAATACTTCTTGGCTCCTCCCAAGCATATCTGGTCCTCAGGTCTAATAAAGTTGGTGTTCTAACTCAGCAAAATTTAAAGGGATGGAGCTTACTGTACTTAGCGTTCTTCCTGCAAGCTTCTCCTCAAACCTCCAATGCAACTCTTCCTTATCCTAGGTTCCACCAGATGCTGCATCACGTGTGGCTAGAACTGAAGCTTGTCGTCACTTTCAGCATTCTCCAGAACATGGGCAGTGAGTGTGGGAACCGCTGCTGCCGACAAGACTCACTGTCCTCAGTTAGACCCAGGTAGGTGACATTACAAGGCAGAAGGCACACGTGGGACAAAGATTACCCCTGTCTGCAGTGTTGTTCTTGGCAGGCAAAGTCGAGGCAACACAGGGCTAATGAACTGTCAGCTTAGGGACAGGCCAGCACTAATTCTACAAGGGACTCCACAACCAGCACCACGGTTGCCCCAGGCTCTGGTTGCACAATGCAGTTTGTAGAAGTTTGTAGTCTGTCCACTTACCTGCTACGGCAAACCTTCTGATTGGATAGCAAAACTATCCAAAAACCTAGCTCCACACCAGACCTAGTGTCATATACTAGCATCCCAGCTATGCAGGAGACTGAGGGAAGATGATTGTAAGTTTTATCCCAGACTGTTCAATGCAGAAAGACTATGTCTCTAAATATAAGTAAATAAAAGGAAAGTGTGCCTGGGTTTCTAGCTCAGCGGCAGAGCAATCATGTGTTCAAACTCCAATATCAGAGATAGGGTATGAGAAAATGCTTTAGTACACTTCAGAAAGGAGCCTACAGACTCCCAATGTAAACAGCCAGTATGCTGTTGGTATTAATTCTTAAAAACATATTTTTAGGGGCCGGGGAGATAGCTCAGGGGCACAAGTGCCTGCCTGGCAAGTGAAAGGTCCAGAGTTCAATCCCTGGTTCAAAAAAAAAAAAAAAAAAATTTAGGCTGGGTGTGGTGGTGCATGCCTGTAGTCCCAGCACTTGGGAGGCTGAGGCAGGAGGATCAGTATGAGTTCGAGACCAGTCTGGGCTACAAAAGTGTGCTCAAGGCCAGCTTGAACTGCATAGCGAGACCCTGTCTCAAAACAACAACAAAAAAACCCACATATTTTTTAAAAATATTTTTATTCCATTTATTACTGGAAATTCTCTCGCTAGGTATATTCTGAGACCTCACACCTATAGCATAGCAACAAGGCCCTGAGCACTTCAAGTGTGGGCAGAGCCCTGTAAAACAAGGAAGTGATGACCACAGCCTCCCATGTTCTGAGATCCCAGGCAGGA
Source organism: Capromys pilorides (assembly GCA_004027915.1). NCBI lineage: Eukaryota > Metazoa > Chordata > Mammalia > Rodentia > Capromyidae > Capromys > Capromys pilorides. The sequence goes on along the minus strand of PVKN010019931.1, from coordinate 2,201 downwards.
ACAGACACCTGTACCATGTCCTGTCGACCTTGGCCTCTAGCGAGTCCTGGACAATGAGATGGCAAGCAGTTCCTCTCTACCCTCATCAACTGAGATGTGTGGAGCCCCCCACAAGGATGAGACATTTTCAACTACTTATTGAGAGAACCCCTCTCCATCACCTGAACTTTCCAGCTACTTGTGGAGGAAAGGAGATTAGCACAGTCTTGTCTTGACCACCTCTACAGTGTGCAGGCCTCTAAAATAAGTACCTGATTAGAAGGGCCACATGTCCTGTAGTGCCCTGAAGGAGCCACGTTTAGGTTGTGGCCATAGAAATTTAAGGTTCAGATCTATATGAACAGAGAAGACTCACATGATGATTTTTAAAAGATGACAGTAATTTTATTATAGAAGTACTGTTGCGGGATGTAAGAGATAGGAGAGACCAGTGGGAGAAAATAGGAGGTCTTATTTTTAGGTGTATACTGGCTCACCTGATAAATGCAGATTGGCTGAGGGAAGAGAGAAGATAGGTTCCAGACTTTATCCATTTGGTCAAAGGGATTGCTCTTTCACATAGCACTTGTGGGCAGGCAGAAGGAAAATATAAGCAGTTTTTCAAGCTGTGACAGTTTTGTATCTTGGTGGTTATGCTTTCAGAAATAACAGGATACTATAGGAAAAAGACATAAAATTTCACTTATAGGGTCAAGTTAATGTTTTATTTCCCACTTTGCTGCTTTCAGTAAGTGAGGTTATTTTTTCATACTAGATGTTGAACTCAGGACCTCACACTTGCCAGGCAGGCACTTATGCCACTGAGCTGTATCCCCAGCCCCAAGGAGAGTTTTAATAGAAATTCTCACTATAATTATCACTTACTTTGTTAATAGGGGATTGGCTCTTTATTGGGCAGAGGAACAAGTACAACAAAAGGGAAAAGAGACTGGTGTGGTTATAACTCCATGAAAATCCTCAAGCTTCTGCCATGTATCAGCGGGTCAACCTCTGGAATGACAAGAGCAAACCTGTTTATCCTAAAGCTGCTGGCATGGGTAGATTTGTCACCTTCCTGTGTGACTAGAGCAGGGCTATCATCATTCACAATGGCTCCCTCGCCCTCAGGATCAGCCAGTTCCACTGACCTGGATCCTGTTGGCTGCTGTCGGGGTCCCTTCCTGGTTCTCTTCTTGGCCCAAGAAGTCTGAACTTATATTCCTAATAACCCATTATTGGAATTCCACCAAGTTAATTCTAATCTACCATTCCCAGCACAACTCACGGCGATAATAAAGACACTAAAACATATTTATACAATTAATTGGGAGCCAAGGGGCCCTAGGTCCAGCCATGAAAACAGCTTCTGGAACCAAGAGGGCGACCCAGGGCTGCACTCGGGCTTTATTCATTGGAGAAGGGAGAGTAGCTTGCAAAAGGGAATTGTGGGAAGAAGGTGAGCTGTGAGCTGGGCTAGGTAGGAGGCCTGCATTCACCTCCGCCATATTTAGAGGAAGTAATTTGCATTATGCTATTGAGATAGCATCTAATATTTTGGGGGTGAAGTGCTTCAGCTCTGATGTGTAATCTTTCAAGCTGCAGGAAGTCATAGCTTCTATCTCGAGGCTTGATCCCAGCTGACACCATGGAGCAGTGGCTCTTCGTCCTGTTATCAGGGAAACACAGGTGCCATCTTCAAAATTTACCACCAGCACCTCGGCTAGACCAATAAGGCCAATTGAGATTTTGAGGTTCTGGTGTTTCAGCTCTGACGTGTAATCTTTCACGCCCCATGAAGTCATAGCCTCTATCTCGAGGCTCGATCCCAGCTGACACCGTGGAGCATTGGCTCTTTGTCCTGTTATCAGGCAGACACACGTGCCAACTTCAAAAATTACCACCAGCACCTCAGCTAGACCAATACACACTGTTTAAGGCCAACTGAAAGAATAATGAGAAGTCCTAGCCAGCTCTTCACATTTCAATAAGAGGGAGTAGGGTCAGGCTTAGTCAAAATGGAAACAGTTGCTTTTCTTTTAAGGAGAGCTGCTCAGGCGGTCCTCCACAGGCTGCTCCATTTGTCTTAGGCTGTTGGCTTCAGCCAGCTGTGCTGGATCGAAGGCACAGCTGCTACAACTTTCACAGCAATGGGGGTAGACAAAATTACAGTTTGGGGTCCACCTCATATGGGTCCTAGTAGTGGGATTCCATCTTTTGGCTCA
>PVKN010019930.1:0-16041 GCA_004027915.1 Capromys pilorides | reverse complement strand
GGCGGCCTGTGCCTATAATCACTGCACTATGTATGGGAGGCAGGACGACTGCAAGTTTGAGCTCAGCCTGGGAAATTCAGCGAGACCCTATTTCAAAATAAAAACTACTTTTTGTGGTAAGGATATAATTCAGTGGGAAGGCCCTGGGTTCAATCCTCACATGGGGACGAGGGGCCGTGTACTAGAGGCACAGGCCAGTCGGTTTCCAGCACCTTCCGGCATGGGGTCAGCTGCCTGGGCCAACGTTCCTGTGGTGTGTGGCACTCCCATCTGTAGTGATGTCCTAGGGGAGCTGCATCAGATCTTAGGGTCTGGGGAAGAGGACATTCTCTTTGCCAGTTCCACAGCACTGCTTCAATGCTTCCTAAAGCTACTTGAAAACACAATGTGGGGCCGCCCAGCGAGATGGTGCAGTGGTTAAAGCACCTGCTTAGGAAAGCTCAGGCAATTGCAGGGACTGCGGTTCGATCCCTGGCACCACATGCTGCGCCAGCCCCACCACCAGGGTAGGCTGAGCCAGCCATAAAATAAGTAAATAAAGAAACAAATAAACAAACAAGCAAATAAATAAATAAATAAGAAAACACAATGTCAAAGATAGCCAGCCTCCAGGGCAGAGAATGTTCACCAAATGTCCATTAGAGAATCAGAGAGAACTTTCAATGCAGTCATCACAAAAGGCCAGGAGACTTCACGGAGCCATAACTAAAAAGCAAACGAAAAATGCACCAAAGGACAGATGGAGGAGCACATGAGCTATAGCCATACAGTGGGAGATCATCTGGCTACAGCAGGAACGCAGCACCCACACATGCTACGGCATGGATAAGCCTTGAAACACTGGCCAAATACAAAAGGCTTGATACCGTACCACTCCATTTATACCAAAAGGCCAGAAAAAGTATTTGTGTAGAGACAAAATATAGACTGATGGTTGCAAGAGGCTGCAGTGGAAAAAATGGGGAGTAACTGCAAACAGATACAGGATTTATTTGGGGAGCAGAAGCATCTTGGAATTCAGCAGCAATGATGAGACCAGGTCCCCAAGCTGGAACTCCCACCCCACAGCCTCGCTACACTGGCTTCTGTGGGTCCTGCCAGGTCAGCGTAGCTACTGCCACTTCACAGCAGCCCTGTGGGGTTTCTTGTTCTGAGCTGCCTCCTCCATTGGACTCTACATTCTGTGCCCAGGGTCCCTGCTTACCACCCACTAACAGCTGGTAGACAAGTGAGACCAGAGAATATGACTACTAACTACCTAAAACCCATCACAGGACACTATCTGAAAAGTAAGAGGACAGGATGCACACAGCCTTTTCCTGGACATCTAGAAACAGGACTCAAATTCTAGCTGTGCAGCCCTGGGTGGGTCATGGTCTTCCTGAGCTGTCAGTTTCCTCTTCCTTAAAAATGGACCTCTTCGCCATGATGACATTTCAGGAACACAAACACTGAATGATTCTCAAAGCATAACTCAAACATACTTGGAACTACAAGAATATCACTTTAGAGGACAGTCACCAGCCCATTGGTGCTCCAATGACTGCACCAATATGTGGGCCAATGTGTGGCTCCTTCTCTCTCATCATGGTTTGGTTCAATTCAGTTTGGTTCTGTTTGCTTTGCTTTGCTTTGGTTTAAGCGCAAGAGTCTGAGGACACTTAGCATTAACTAAGGCATAAGATTTTCCATCGGATGTCCAGCTTTCTGTATACTCTCCTTTTCCCAGGACCCTCAAAGGGGCCAGTTGAGTACCTGAAAATAAGTGCGGCCCACTTAAAAAGTGCACAGGTGCACACGCATACACACACACACACACACACACACACACACACACACACACATATACTTCTAAGCCAAGGAACCACCAGGAGTTCAAACAATAAACCACCCTTCTGGCCTCCTCCAAGGCAGAGCTCTAGAAGCCTCTCTGGGCGATGCTGCATTTTTTCAGAATTGTGTCATCATTCACAGCAGAGTTCACTCTCAGGCCTCACATCCATCGGAGCTGGGTGGGGCTACCCAGAGCCACAGTGAAGAAATCGTTAGCCACTCACACTGTTTTTATGGTGAGCTATGACCTCCAAGCAAGCAGGGTAGGGGGGTGGGGGTGTTGCAGGAACAGAGCCCCAGCTGCTGGTCCAGCTGTGGCGAGGCAGTGCCTATAAGCATGTCCCATGCAGGGAACAGGCCCATGCAGGGTTTGGAATAATCAGCCAACTGGGAACATAAAATAGGACAGCTGCATATAAAAGTCAAAGCTTTGGCTTAAAAATAAAAGATTGTTAAATAAGGGAGGGGTCAGGCAAGTTTTTTCCTCTTCTCCACAGGCCTGCATGGGTCCAGCGGCTGAGAGGACCACTGAGCAGGGAGAAGCAGAAATCCATGACCTTCTGTGACTCCTGTCCCAGTGCAATGCTCAACTTCAAGTAGTACATGAATGCTTTTCCTGAGAATTTTGGGACTCCATTAAGGGCCACCACAACCTCAGTATTTTCCCAGACCTAAGTGCAGGGTGTGCTGGTGTTGTGGACACTGCTGTGTCACCCCCAGGCTATCACTGCTATGTTGCCTCGAGGCTCAGAAGACAGTGACAGAGATAGTGACACCCTCGTGGGCAGATGAGCAGACCAAGTTGAGTCCAGCCTAGAGCACTGTGGGAACAGCCAGGCTCCCCTGCCTGCCCCCCCACAGTCCATGCCCAGATGGTTTTCCTGCCCATCCAGATCAGCATGTCCTACCTAGAGCACTGCCATGGCCTCTGCCTCCTACATTGACCATGACTCTCCCCTCCCAGTGTCCTCCATCTCCCCTGAGAATGCCTGGCTTCTGGACACTTGCATCACTGGCCCCAGGGAATAGAAACACCAGATAAATGTTAACAAGTTTCCAAGTCCAAACTTTCCACACCGCCTTATCTCTCAATTGTTTCAGGCAAGACCCTACATATTAGGGTCTCCTCTAGCATCCCACAAACAAGAAGCAAAAGCCACTGGCTGACCTGCAGTGACACCCTGCAATAAGGACTGAAAGCAAACTTAGGATGGCCACGTCTCCATCTCTTTACAGTATCACCTTTGCCTGTAAACCTAATGAAAAAGAAAAAGACAAGATGTGCTAGCTGGGAAGATAAGTCCGGGAACCTGAGGACCCAAAGGAGAATACTACTTACCCAAGACCATACTGCATAGTGGGATGGACCTGAAACCACAGTCAGGCTCCAAGACACGGAAGCAGTGTCCCTCCATGCCACTGTAGACCACTGTACCTGGGATCCAGGGCTTGAAGCTCAGAGCTCTAGAAGAGCCACACATCCCAGAAACAGAATTTCTAGGGCCGCCCTCATCCTCATTCAGGGAAAAAGGCTGTACTCATCCCTTGGATTCAGCCAGGTGCCTGTCCAGGAACTTTACCATCTCTGCCCTTCAGGTTCCCTGATGGGAAAAAACAGGAAAGCTCTCTGCCATTGCAAGCCTGGGCTGCTGAGGACCAAAGATTCATCAGGTGCCAGCATCTGCACAATCAGCAGCTTGGGCTGCCAGGCTCCACCTCCCCCTCCCCAATGGCCCATGCCCAGGTGGTTTTCCTGACCACTCAGGTTCCCCTTTCGGCACCGCTACACCTGCCCACCTTGCAGAGCAGCCAGGGACAATTCCTCCGCTCACCTCACTCAGCTGAGTCTGAGCTACACTGAGCACAGATGCCCATTTGAGCCATACCTCAGGATGGTGAGGGTGGGCTGAAGAGAACAGAGCACAGAGCCTATCACTCCTGGAAAGGCTAAGGGATGGAGGTGCACAAGGCAGAGCAGCAGGCTGCAAATTCAGGATCATCAAAATCTAGTTTTCAACCGCCACCAGGGGACTCCTAGCAGCATATGGAGATGTTCTGGTTATCACAACGACAAAGGCTCCTGCATCCTGTGAGTGCGAAGAGGTCAGGGTACTGCTAGATATCCAGCCACCACTGCAAAGAAACCGTGCTCCCAAATGTCAGTAATGTCAAGGCTGACAAGCCCTGCTTAGGTGCCTATCTTCTGTAAAGCATTTTATTTTCTTTATCCCAGACGCCTTTCATCATTGACCTTAAGACAGCAAAAAATAAAATAAAATAATGTGGGAGTATGACAATTACAACACCAGCTAAACGCTCACACCTGTCAGATGGTGTGCTGGCTTTTCCCGTTATAAGGCCTCTTAGTAACCCGGCCCCAGGCAGGAAGGTTGACCCTTTGGGAAAACAGCTCAGAGGAAAAACAGGCTTAGGACAAAGCTCTGAGTAGGCTCTTAATAAACACAAGCACTCCAGCAAGGCCACCACCACCCAAGTCAGGCTGCCCTTGAAATCTGGGTAAATGAGGGCATCGCTTGCCAGGTCTGTTGGGTATAGGTGCTTTTTCTTTTCATGTGGTTTTAATCAGGCAATGGCGGCTCTTTGTTCCTTCAGGAAATTCTGTCAAATATTTTACATTCCTTGCAGAAAACTACTGTCTATGCAAATTAATAAGAATTCAAGTTTTAAATTCAGACAGTTTTGGGGAAATGCCACCTTTTGTTGTTTCTTAACGTTGATGTGAGAAAGAGGAGGTGGGAAGGAAAGAATGCAAATGTTCATCACTGAAAACACACACCAGAGACATTTTCCCCTCATGCCCAAGGTCAGGGATATATGGGTAAATGGACCTCGTATTGGCAGAGATGCCGATAGGACGTGAGAAGTGTGGGTATAAAGGCCTTGACAGGAGTGCAGGCCAAGGCCCAAGAATAGATACTTCGCCCCAAGTTATCTGTTAAGACTGCATCATTCTCAGCATGGCTGAGCAGTGCAGACTATGACATTGGGGCATGAAAAATATAGTAACACACTATTCCAGATGCTCTTCACTCAGAACAGAAAGGAGAGAAACACAGGCCAACACTAAGTCATTCATTCCAAGTTTGCTTCCAATTTGCTGAGAAGCTTTGACCCAGTTATCAAGACATGATTGGGAAAACTACAGATAGAAAATGAAGCATCTGACATCTCCTTACCATCAGAGGCACAGGTCTTCCCCAACTGGGATCCTCCTACCTAACTCCTGCACTCAGCTTCCAGACAGCGTTCCATTCTGGTGCCCCACATTTCCAAGCCCCTCAATGTCTTCACTGTAAGATGCAGCAGAGAAGAGGCCCTCCCTCAGCAAAGGTGAGCAAGTTCTGGTCCAGGAGGCAGCTTTCTGGGCAGAGTCACACCCAAGGCCTGGGCACAGTGCTTTGAGGGTAACCTCTGCCTCTGGATGGTCTGATGGAGGTTAGGACCAAGCTCTTCATCCCAAGGGTTTTTCTTAACCAAGCCCTAAGCCTTTACCTGGGGTTGCCAAAAATATGAGAGCAGAGGATCCACTGGTGGAAGTGTAAATTGGTGTAGCCAAGCTGAAAGGGAATCTGGCAACACTTCCCAATACACCCTTCACCATGAAGCCCACTTCCAGGTAACTGTGTGTGGTAAGAGTTAGGATGGTAATGACAACAGTACAATAATAGCAGCTGAACTGCACTAAAAAGCTCCAAATTTTACATGTAATTTCTATACATATATTTGATACCTGATACAACTGGGATAGCTAGCCCACATATGACACTGATTTGACAAATATACTAAGTCACCGAACTCTACAGCAGGTATTATCTCCATTGATAGAAAAGAAGGCTGAGCCATGGAGAGATTTGGACCTCGTCCTAGGTCAGGGGCTGGCAAGTGTTTTCTGTTAACAGGCCAAATGGTGAATACTTTAGGTTGGACAATATGCTTTCTACCCCAGCTACTCAACCCTGGTGCTATAACATGAAAGAAGCTGTAGGAAGATCAACAAATGAGTGTATGGCTTTGTCCCAACAAAACTTTACCTACCTGATTCTAGATTTTTAATTTCATGTATCTTTCATGTATCAGGAACTATTTTGTCTTCTGACTTTTTTTTTTTTTTTCAATCATTTCAAAATGAAGAAGTCATTCTTGGCTCATGAGCATATAAAATACAAGGAAAGATGGATCAGGCCAAAGGGCTGTCATTTATCTGGTTGGAAATCTTGCTTCAGTTTTTTTGAGTTTTGGTTTGGTTTGTTTTGTTTCTGTGCATGGTCTCACTATGCAGTTGGAACTCATAGTTATCCTGTTTTCAGCCTCCCCAGCACTGGGATTACAGGCGCCTCGCCATTCTGGGCTCCAGTTGTTGGCTCAGGGCGCCCAGGGGCAGGGCCGGATGGAAGTCTTGCTGCAAAGCCAGCTGGTCCAGGCTCCACAAGGTGTGTGAGAAGATCATGCTATCATTACTTCATTTAGTTTCTTTCTTTTTTTTTTGCGGAACCAGGGATTGAACTCAGGCCCTTGCACTTGCCAGGCAACCGCTTATTCTACTGAGCTATCTCCCCGGCCCCTATCATTACCTCATTTAGGTGCAAGAAGACTAAGGAAATAGTTCACTAAATTCTGAATGGAACTCACATTATGAAATATTCTGCAGTATTAAAAAAATGGTGATACATGAAAAAAAAAGGAAAACAGAGGGCCAGTGAGATAGCTCAGTGGACTAAGCACCTGCTTTGGCAAGCACAGGGACCAAGGTTCAATCCCGAGACCTGCATGTTGTGCCGGCCCTGTGCCCAGGGCACGCTAAGCTGGCCACTGAGTCTAGGCATGGCGGTACACACCTGTAATCCCAGTGCTAGGAAGGCTAAAAACAGGAGGATCACTATGAGTCTGAGCTGCACAATGAGAACCTATACCAAATATACAAATGAAAAAAAAAAAAAAAAAAATGGTGATACACACCTGGGAGAATGCGACAGTGCTATATACATTACAGTAAAAAGGCAAGCTGTACATCAACACACATGACTTTTTGTATTAAAAACAGGGCTAATTGTGTACATGTATATACATATATGCACACATATAAACTGTCAGTATCTAGAAAGAGACCCAGGAGCCTGATATGGGAGCCCACATCTACAGTCCCAGCGTTCTGGGAGGCTGTACTAAGAACATACAAGGTTCAAGCCTAGTCTAAATAATTTAGCAAGGCACTGTAACAAAAAGAAAAAAGAAAGTTGTAGCTCACTTCCTTGGATAAACTGCCAGTACTGGAAAAAGGAAAGGAAAGAAAAGGAGAAAGAGAGAAGGGGAAGGGCCAGGCTAGACATCAGCAGAGATAGAGGACAGCAAGTGCTTTCACACTTGCCTGTGTATATATGCAGCTCTATGATTTAAAACTTTCCCATCCCAATGTATATTTCTCTTGCTTATGTAATGAAACAAAACAAAACAGAAAATCAGGTCCTAGATACCACTTGGGAACATACTTCTTTCTGAGCACTCTGAGCAGTTTCCATGTATCCCAATGTAACAAAAGCTGGTTACAATTAATTATGGCAGGACAAAGACATTCCTTCCAGAGGGAAAAACAAACAAACAAAGGTGATGGATAGAAAGTAAACAGCCATGTCTCTGTCTCTCTGCAGTGATTGTTCACAAGGGCACATGTGCATGGCCCATCTTTCTCCAAACACCATCAACCTCCACACCAAGGATTTCAGACGTATGCACAGCCTCCAAGGTTTTCATCTGGTGTCCAACAGTCTAGGCGCAGCTTGCTTGTCTGTATCCACTCTCATTTACAAAGTTATTTTAGTTTACTCCACTATCATAAACATAGCTGAAGGGAAGTCATCGGCTGTGGAAATGAGATTTTCCTCTGTGCCAATTCTAAAATCCAACCTCAGGTCATCTTATTTTGTTGGAAGCTTCCCATAGTCACATTTTTTTGTTTGTTTGTTTTACATGAAAGAGCACATTCCCTTTCCCAAAGCCAGGTTTGCCATTTTCCATTGCTCTTATTAAATGCATTTTGTTCAAATGGAATGTTCTCAGAGTTTCCTCTCTTCTCTGGCCGGCAGTCGATGCCCTTGGACATTCACACAGATCCCAGGCTCCAAGCCGCCTCTGTGAACCACCTAATCACAGAAAAAAGGAGGGCCTAAACTCCTACCAACTCAGGCCAGGATCAGGACACAGATCTAATCCCAGCGCCCAGCTCTAACTCAGGTCTGGACAGACGCACAGGGGCTCTTGGCCAACCTTCTGTGCCAATTACAACAGCAGCAGGTGGAGGCAGAACCTAAAGGTGGCGAAATGCAAATCCACGAGGAGCCAGCCCTCCTCTGGTGCCCTTCCCACCAGAGCTATGAGACCCTTCTACTGACCAAAGAATGACAGCTTTCAACCCCAAAGAACACCTGGTTTGGAGGATATGGGAAGCTTTAAACCTTAACTACACATACCACCCTAATCCCAAATTCATGACACGACTGTGAGCATACCCCAAACTGGCAAGACAAAGCTAACAGAGGCTGGAACTGAGTCATCTTACTGCGGCCTGTGTATGCACTTTTTGGATGTGGCCATGACAGACTTGCTCAGTAGATCAATTTGTGGTGAACACTACTTATCCTTTAGGATGAGGAATCCTAACTCCTCACTTTATTTGTTGTTGTTCTCATTTTTGTTTTTCATCACAGAATCTTACTCTGTAGTCCTCACTGCCCTTGAACTCACAGCATTCCTCCTCCCTCAGCCAGACTGAACTCAGGACCAGGAAAGCACTTATTCCACTGAGCTATCTCCCCAGCCCATCCTTACTTTTGAGGTGGAATCGACTGTATGTTTTCCAAATCCTTCCTACCACATTAGAAACAAAAAAATATACTATAATAAAATTTAAGGGCTAGCTAGACAGCTCAGCAGACTAAAGCACGTGCTTAGGGAGGCACAGGGACCAGGGTTCAATTCCCAGCATGCCATGCTGGACCCACCCATGGCATACACTGAGATGGTGATTGAGACTGAATGTAGTGGCCCACACCTTTAATCCCAGTACTTGGGAAACTGAAAACAGGAGGATCACTACAAGTCTGAGCTGTCTGTAGACCTTATACTAAATACATAAAAAAATAGAAAATAAAATTTATTTTATATACACTGTACATATATGTATATACTTATTTGTTTACAAAATGAGGTTTACTCTTCTAAACTTTCAAGTACACAGTATGGAATTATTCTTATAGCAAACAGAATGCAGCCCTCTAACACCTTTTCAACTGAGTATAAATGAAACTTCACACCTGCTCAACAGCAACTCCTTATATGGTCTCCTCAATCAGACCCATAATAAACACTTTTAAATTCTCTATGATTTTGACTACTTTAAATTCCTCATATGAGGGCCAGCCAAATAGCTCAGTGGATTAAATCACCTGCAAGCAGGTACAGGGGCCAGGGTTCAATCCATGGGCCTGTCGTGCTGGCCCTGCCCCCGGGGCACGCTGAGATGACAATTGAGACTGGGCATGGTGGCACACACCTGTAATCCCAGCTCTTGGGAGGCTATTAACAGGTGGATCACTATGAGACCGATCTAGTAGTGAGACCCTAAACGCCTGTACACCCTTTCCTAAAAAAATACAAAAAGAAGAAAGAAAAGAAATTCCGCATATGGAAGGCAGGTGTGATGGTACACACCTATAATCCCAGCACTCAGGAGGCTGAGGCAGGAGAAACATTATGAGTTTGAGATCAGCCTGGGCTACAAAGTGAGCTCAAGGCCAGCCTGGGCTGCATGGCGAGACCCTGTCTCAAAAAGACAAAAAAATGAAAAATCAAAAAATCAATGAAAAAGTCCTCATATGAATGGAATTAGGCAGTATTCATTTTCGTATCACTGGCTCACAGACATATCTTGCTTTGAAACTCCGTCAAGTTTGGTACTTGATGCATTTTGGTGCGAATATTTCATGCAGACTCTTGTCCTTTGGTACTTGACATGCAAGCTAGGACCTTTTGTTGACTGCCTTGTGATTTGCCATCCATCAAGCCCAGACAATTTGTTTAATACTTGTTTCTTTTGATATTCACTATGCCTCTTGAACCAATTGAAGTGGGAAAAGCATCGCTGTATTTTACTTAACAGAATGTTAAGGTTCTCTCCTGTTGTAACTATGGCAGGATTTCCTTCTTCATTAAGGCTGATAATATTTCACTGTATAATATACTATACTATATTTTATCCATGTGTAGATATTTAGTTGTTCCTACGTTTTGGCTGTTATTAATAATGCATCAATGAATGTGGTAGTGTGTTATAGTTTAGATCTAAAACATTCCCATCCCCCCCATCCCCCCCACCCACCCCCACCCCCGGCAAAGGCCCATGCATTCAGAGATAGGACTGGTGGAAGGTGATCAAACTGTGGAGTCATTATATTATCAGTGGTTTAATCTACTAATGAGTTCATAGTTGAATTACTATTAAGAAATGAGGCACAGTTTGAGGAAGTGGGTCAATGGGGGCCATGCCTTTGGAGGGTATTTCACCATCTCGGGTTCCTCCTTTCTCTCTGCTTACTGGTTGCCATGGGTTGAGCAGCTTTCTTCCACCATGGAAGAGCAAGCCCTTCCACCATGATGCTTCTGCCTTAGAGCCAGCCAACCACGGACTGAACCTTCTGAAACCCTGAGTCAAAATAAACCTTCTTTTCCTTGAGTTGTACTTTGTCAGGTATTTTATCCCAGCAACAAGAAAGTGGCTAATACAAAGTGCAAGTGTCCCTTGAAGATCCCGATTTCAATCATTTTGTATAAATACTAAGAAGTAAGATCACTGGATTGCATGGTAATTTTACTTCTAATTTTTAAAGAAAACTCCATAATTTTTCTATAATGATGGCAACATATTATTTCTACCAACAGGACCCAAGTTTATAATTTCTATCCTTATCAATACTCATTATTAAATTTTTGTTATAATGGCCATGCTAACAGATATAAGGTAATGTGTCACTGCTGTTTTAATTTATATTTCCATGATGATCAGTTGAGCACCTTTTTTCATACACCTGATGTCATGGTTTGTGTCTAGGTATCCCCACAAGGCCTCCTGCAATCACGGGGTGGCTTCTAAAGTTTGCGAGTCATTCGTGATCCAAGGCAGGGATTATGGGTACAAGTGCTACATCCGCCCTGGGGTGGACAGTCTGAATACAATATGGAAGGAAGAGAGGCTTGCCGGAGGCTGAAGCCTACTCCTCCCTTTGCTCCTTGCTGTTTTCCAATGAACTGCTGCCCTCTGTCATGTGCCACTCTGCCTTGGACTCAGCTGAGTATGGACTTAAACCTCCACAAACTGTAAGCTAAATAAACTTTTGCTTCCTTAATTTTGGGTGTCAGGTTTTTTGTACCAGCAATGAGAGAAAAGTAAATGAGACACCTGATGACCATCTGTATGTCTTCCTTGGAGACCTGCCCATTCAAGTCCTTTGCCCATTTTGAAATCAGGTTATACGATTTTTTTGTTAGAGAGTTGTAAATATTGTTTATATATTTCATTATTAACCCCTTTATGAGATAAGAAGTTTGAAGGGGCTGGGGAGATAGCTCTGTGGCACAAGTGCCTGACTGGCAAGTGCAAGGTCGTGAGTTTGAACCCTGGTTCCGCAAAAAAAAAGAAGTTTGAAAACACAATTTCTTTAGATCAATGTCTTATGGCCCATTAGAATATCCAATTTTCAGCATGCAGCTCCAATATATAAGAAACTACCATATGGCCCAGAGCCCAAAACACTATCTTCTACAGAGACAATAGCTCAAACCCTAGTATAATAGGCAAAGTTTAAAAGAAAATATCAGTTTTGGCCTCAATCATAACATAACAGGAAGAGATCACCTCTAGGTCAAATGACTCTCTCTCTCTCTCTCTCTCTCTCTCTCTCTCTCTCTCTCTCTGACTCTCTCTCTCTCTGACTCTCTCTCTCTCTCTCTCTCTCTCTCTCTCTCTCTCTCTCTGTCTCCAAGGTCTTCCTGTACACTTCAGACTGGTCTTGGGTTCACTCCATAGACCAGGCTGACCTCAAACTCAACGCAATCCTCCTTGTTCAGCCTCCCAAATGCTGGGATTATAGCTGTGCACTGCCACACCTAGCAGATTATTCTCCTTTAAATAATGAATCTTCTCAATGGAAAAATCTTTACAGTCCAGGATCCTACCACTCAGGCAGGTCAGTTACCGATACAGCTCTGGGTCTACCAGGAAGCACCCCATTCCTGCATGGCTCGGATGGAAAGCTATTATTTTCAACATGTTGCAGCCCGCTATCCCCTGCTTCAGTGAAAGCCACATGACCCGTCTCTCCAGTTCTAACAAATGGTATATTTAGTATCCCCCAAAACAGTCCTGTCTAGCTTCTCAGCAAAGATGATCTATTGGCTTTGAGGGTCCCTAGATTAACTGTTTTTTGACCCACTAGTCACACTGAGAATTAGACAGAGGAAAAACAGTAGAGAAAAGATATGGGGCAAAAAGAATCCCAAGGAGAGTGTTTGAATCCTTAGATCCAGAAATCTAGAAGTATATTTCAATTTCCAGACTAATGAGCCCCAAAATTCTCAATTTTTCTTAAACTCGTAAGATTTAAGTTTCAATCACTTGCTGCCAAAAAGTTTCTAAATATTGCAGTTGAGATTTTTTTTTAATGTTCTATTCCTTGCACTTGAGAGTTCACGTATTATATTCTGTGTTTGCACACTGTTTTAATAATTTCCATGTTCAATGGGTATATAACAACTCAATCTGGTCCCCTCACCTGCTAAGCCCAGTACAGACCTCATGGGTGGCACAGAACTGCCTGGCACACCCTGCATGGAGCAGACACAGCTGGCACCATGATGCCTGGGCTTCCCTTGTACTCAGGCCAGCGCCTCCAGCAACCATGTGCCCCACTACCTGATATGCCCAGGTATGGCCAGGCCTGCACCAGTGCGCAGAAAGCCAGCCTCCCCGACTTCTAGGGGACACATGGCTTTCAGCTTTGCAGCCGTTTGCCTCCTCGGCCAGATTTCATCCCTAGAGCCCAGCTCTAGACTTGTTTGATCTTCCCATACAGCAGTAAAACTTTTCCGTGCCCTGCTCAATCTTTTGGTCTCTTAGTTCTTATTTTTCTTTCACAGAGTATGAGAAACCCAACTCTGATAAGGGGTTGCTTTGAGCTGAAAGCCATCAGCTCTCTGCCCTCTCACTTTCAGTTTAAAAGCAGGACATAAATTTCCATATGTAAAGATCTCTCCTTCCTCTTCCATATCAGGAAGAAAACCAGACAACTCTGAGCACCTGAAACAACTCTTCCTTACTAAACAGCCCTTATGAAATGGGAAGAAAATGTTCAAATGAGAAGGGAAACAACAGAGGGGGAAGGGGAAAGGAAAGAAAGGACAAGAAGAGAATGGAAGGTAAAAATGGAAACAAAGCTTTTACATGTGAAGGGAACAAGAGTTGAACACAGGGAAGGGGAATGGAAAAAAAGAAACAAGATATAGCATGTACAGGTACAAATTTATGATGAATGTTACCACTACGTATATCTAAAATGTACCAATAAAATATAAATTTTTAAAAATCAACAGCTCTATTTACCACATATTTTCTCCTTTTGCCTTTCGATAACTTGCCTAGCCCCACAGAAATCCCAAACCCCCTTTATTTTGCTTAGACGAGGGTATTATAAGTCCCAAATTCTAACCACATCCTTAGAACATTTCTTTGTGAACCTCCATGCCTAAATCTGATTTTGGTTTTTTTCTTGTTCATCTAGTTTTTATCAATTTAATTTGCAGATGCCAGGCACCAAACTGGAGAGGGTAAAGAACAAAGTTTCTTTCTTCCTTATAAAGTATTGTATTACTGGTAGTCTACTTCTTGACAAAGCCAAGATCAAGGCAAATACCATGACTACCTGCCACCCCTGTGGCCCCAGCACCTGAGCCCAGTGATGGGCTCAACATTCACTCACTGAGTGAATGAGCAAATGTCTCCTGGGAGGCGGCCACATGCCCTTCTCAGAATTACATATAATACTGCCATAAAACTCCTCTCCACAACTAGGCCAGCTTCATTTTGGCAAAAGATATGTATGTGTTCCCAGAGAGGTCTGTGGTTAGCAGTGTGGGACAGAATCTGCAGAAAGACACATGTGAGAAAAAGCTAGCAGAACATTCTGGCAGAGCCTCAACGAACCTGTCAGCTGCTGACAGGGCAGAGAGAAGACTGCAGACCGCATGACGCGTGTACCAACACCAAGATGCTTGAGGCTCACTTCCTCCTTTGCCCGCAGGAGACAGCAGTGCAGGGCTATGCACACACAGGGGCCAGAGCTCACCCCAGATTACTGCTGCCTTCTTCCTCCCCTTCTTGGTTTTCAAGAAGGCCTAGACACAGGTGACGGCACGTCCTCACTTTACAGATGAGGAAGAGGCCTGCCTGCTCCACAGGAAGTGATAGACCCTCCCCCCACCCTTTGCAATCAGCTGTGGTCACACAGGGACTGAGGAGCCCCAGGCCCTGGCATCTGCATCCCTAGATGGTCCAGCTGTGCAGCATGCAGGCTCAAACTTCCCAGGTCCTCCAGGGTCTGCTGTCTCCCTGACAGAGGCGGTATTTCAGTTCTTGTATTCCATGCGTTTCTTAAAATGAGCTTCTCAAAAATGAGACTTCTTTTCATCAAAGAGTAGGATTCTGAAAGTTGTACATGTCATTTAGAATACAAAAAAGAATGCACACATACATTTTTGAATGGAAAACCCTGTTTTTCAAATGTCTACATTTCAGTTCTCCTCCTTCTAAAATGAAGCTTTCTACTCTGTTGTTTTGCTCTTTCATGGTAGAACAGAAGAGGACAGTACTCATTCTAACCCCAACCACAAGATCACCCCAAAAAAGGTGGCTAGCCACTTCCAGGCAGCAAACAGGGTGTGTTACCCCACTGTAGTTGTGTTTTAAGTACGAACGACATCCTCTTTGCTCCACTAAGCTCAAACTGATGCACTGTGAGCCTGTTCTGCACGAGAGAAGGTGGGTGTTTTCCCACTTGCTCCTCTAGAAACCAAAGGATCCAGGATGTTTTGTTTTCCAGCAATAATCCTGATGGGCTCTGAGGAAACCATTCTAGTCCCAGGAATTTCTCAGGCAAGTGAGGGGTGGGGCTGTCTCTTCTCAGAACAAAGAAAGCTGGGGAGATGTGGGGCCCACCACAGCTTCAGGCAGGTCACATCCTTCATTCCAGCTGGAATCCTCCAGAGGAAGTCTTGCCACCTCCCTGGAAGAGTCAGTCTCTAAAGTTTGAGATCTTCAGGGTAAGGCCCCCTCTTCTGGCCCACCCTATGCCCAGGAAACCCATCAAGTCCCCTCAACTCACAGAGCTCTGAAGGGCATCCTCTCTACTTCAGGCCAGAAAACTCTCAAGGCCCAGCAAATAACTCAGAACCTGAGACAGACGCACACACAAAGAAATCTCTTTGCTCTCCAGACCAGCATGCTGTCCCCTCAAGCCCTTCAGAGCTGTAAATGGAAAGACAGGAAATGCAAGAAGCAAAACTCAATGCCATTTCCATCCCCTCGTGGGCCTGCCGGCCAGCAGGACATGTTCCACAAAGATGTACATACAGCACTCTTCAGCAAGACCCAGGCTTCCCAGCTCACTGCTTCATTCCCCTTGTCCTAGAATGTTCCAAGGGGAATGGAAAAGGCTGATCTCCCACCCCCTACCCTAATCTACCCCCCTCAACCCACTGCCTCGCTTCCTGAAGCCCTCCCTGTCTCCCAGGAATACACTACTGTCTTCTCCTGCAATGCTACAACTCAGTAAACTACCTCTCATTGCTTGAAGGAAGCCCTTCCACCCTAGGGTGCCAGAGATCTGGGTAATGCCTGCCACTCTCTTTCCCCACTCATTCCTGCAGCTAAATGTCCACACAAGCCTCTGACAGTGATGGAGCATAATTCGACCTGTTGAAATCATGCTTCCTGACAGTCTAGTAGCTCACATCTATAATCCCAGTGCTCCAGAGGGAGAAGGAGGAGGGTTGCCTTGAAGCCATCAAGATTCAAGGCTTTATGAGGCAACTGAGCCTGACCCTATGTCAAAATTTAAAATGGCTGCAGTGAAGGACTCCAATTCC
>PVKN010019929.1:0-16146 GCA_004027915.1 Capromys pilorides | reverse complement strand
GGAGGGAGGGAGGGGTGGGAGGGAGAAAGGGAAGGAGAGAGGGAAGAAGGGAGGGAGGGGAGGGGAGGGAGCCGAGCCCTGTCCCAGAGCTGGGCCCAGCCAGGCTAGCTGGGACCCTGTGGAGACCCATATGCCCTGCGCCCTCCCTCGGGAGGTTTGGGCCTCAGGCTGGGCCACCCACGGGACTGCGGGCATCCAAGGCTTATTTTAAGTTGTATTTATTCACACTGTGCTGTGTGGGCCAGGCCTGGGCTCTGCCTGCTGTACGCTGCTTGACCTTGGCTGGTTCTCTTCTTGTTTCGTTTTGGATCCTGGGAGTGGAACGCAGGCCTTCGTGCTGAGCTGCATGCCAGCCTTTCTTACTTTTTAGTTTTTGAGACAGGGTCTCAGTACATTGCCGAGATGGGGTTTGAACTTGCAGTCTTCCTGCCTCAGCCTCCCAGAATGCTGGGCTTGCAGGTGTGCACCGCTGCCTTGGCTGATTCATCTCGAAGTCTGAATCTCGGACGTTTCCCCCGAAGATTCCTCAGAGACTTTGGAAACTGAGCTGGCTATAGAATTCCGGTTCATCCCACACATGCATGGAATGCTTTAGATGACCCAACATTCTTGGGAACTGGGCCTTTAGACCACAATTCCCGTGGGTGCATTTTGAGGTTTCGTGTTGAAATAATTGTGTAGCAACTGGAGTTCTCCTGAGAACAGTTGCAAACATTGAGACCTGATGTCCTGGAGCCGGGAGCCTGCGGTTGGCAGGGACATCACACAGCGGCTGGGGAGGGCAGCGAGATTGTCCCGAGGCCCGGGGTCCCCTTGAGGGACAGTCGGGTCAGCTTGTCCAGTGGCAGAAGGCAGGGGCAGAGTGGAGCCCGGAGGCTCTGTGCCTTGCAGCCGGGTCCCTCAGAGCTGTGTGACCAGGGACTGGCAGCTTCCACGCCGCAGTTTCCTATCTGTTAGATGTCCCTGCCCTGCCTGGGCAATGGGTTATTTTTGAGACAGAATCTCACTATGCTGTGCAGGCCGGCCTTGAGCTCACTTTGCAGCCCAGGCTGGCCTCAAGCTTGTAATGATCCTCCTGCCTCAGCCTCCTAACTGCTGGAGTTGCAGGTGTGTGCCACCACACCCAGACCACCATGGGGCTTTTGAGAAGTCAAAGTGAGACTGATTCAGCCTGTCATCCCAGAACTTGAGAGGCTGAGGCAGGAGGTTACAAGGCCGGCCTGAACTGCATAGCAACATTATCTTAAAAAAATAAAACCACTTCACAGAAACTAATTGCGATGGTGCAGAACCAGTGCCCAGGATCTGGGTTTTGAGCAAGTTGCCTGACAGTTTCCACTGGCAGCCGTGGCAAGAATCAGCGTAGCAGGGAAGACGCCAGGCAGGGTTTAGGGCCTGCAAGGGAGGCCAGGGTGTGAGGCGTTCCTTTGAACCTTCTAGAGAAACAGCACCAGGGAATGGTAGCAGCCCCAGTGTGTGTGTGTGTGTGTGTGTGTGTGTGTGTGTGTGTGTGTGTGTCCCCTGCTGTGTAGACCAAGTCCCTGCTTCCCTGGTGCTTCGGCAGCTCTTCTCCTGTCTTCCTGGGGTCCTGAAGGCAGAGAGTGATTCTGGAAGCCCAGGGTCCTTGTCTCATGTCTCCAGCTCCTCGGGTGTGTGTGTGTGTGTGTGTGTGTGTGTGTGTGTGTGTAAACCTCTGTTCAGCTGCAGCGACAGTAAGGGAGGAGTGGGGCCCGCAAGTAGCATCGCAGTGACAGAGCGAGTGCCCGGCCTCCAGTGGGGCTCCGGGTCCCTCAGGCTTCTCTGTCCCTCGGGTGGGCGTCCACCTGGGAAACTAGGAGCTGTGGCTGTTCCTGCTGCCCGTGGTCTGTTGTGTGCTGCTGTGGGCTGGTTCCTGTTTCCTGCTCTGGCTGTGCCCCTGCTTGGCTCCCTTTTGTGTGGCGTTGTCATCCACAACAGGCTCAGCCAACGGGGACCTTCTAATTACAGAGCTTCGATGGGACAGACACAGTGTGGGGACTAGAATAGCGCAGTGGGAGGCAGCGGGGCAGGGACAGGGCATCCTCTCTCCACGGCTCAGCCTCCCTCTCCGTTCCCAGGAACCCAGCCCACCCCATCCAGGGAGGGGACCAGGCTTCAGGGCTTTTGGGTCATGAGATGCAGACGGCAGGAACAGAACCAGGCAAACATGGGCCTGAAAACTGCAGCTGTCTCTGGAAAGTGGCCCTTGGGTTGGCCCAGGAGCTGCTTCTGGGCAGGGACAGGACCGGTGGCTTCGGTTTTGCCTTGCACAGAGCTAATGACAGGCAGTGGGCCTGGCACACGGCGAAGCAACGAATCACTGGTGCACGATGCCGTGCCCCGCCTCAGAAGTACCACAGGAATCTGCCCAGACCTCAGGTGTAACCACTCATGTCAGACACAAGCAGCGCAAGCCTGTCAGGGACACCTGACAGTTTGCACGGGGATTACAGAGAGGGGACGGATCCCCCAGCCCTACCACGTTTCACCGGGGGATGCCGAGCCCCCGACCCAGCCCTGGAGGAGAGGCAGTGTGACCACTGCAGTCCTGTGTGTCACCTCCTCCCCTGCATGCCCCAAGGTCTGCCGTTCAGAGGAGGACATCATGCCATCTGGTCACGTGCAAAGCTTGCTGGCTCAGGCACCGTCTAGGGTGTGGGAGGCCCAGGAGCAGTCCCTGCAGCTGCCCGGTGGACAGCAGCGCCAGGACCCCCGCTCCAGCCTCCCCTGCCATCCTGGGGACTGGAGGGCAGCGGCCTTCTGAGGACCGGGACCCCGGGGCCTCCCGACACCAGCTGTGGTCGCCTCCTACCCCGCTGCCCCTTCAGCTTCGCGTGGCCAGGGCACACACATTGCCTCGGAGTGCCTTCCTAGCTCTGTGAGGGTGTCACCTGGTGAACCCCTCCCTCATCCTCATGCAGTGCAGCACATGCCGCACGCAGCGCGGGGCCACGGAAGTGCTTGGCTGGGATCTGGCTACTACTCAAAGTCTGGGTGCCCTTGCACTGTCCTCGTCACTTTTCTCTCCACCGGGCCAGGATGCTGAACGCCCAGGGCTTAGAGGAGGAGGACGTGTCAGAAGTGTCCGTCTTTGCCTGGGCAGCCGCGTAGTGCAGAAACGTGGCAGAGGACAGGGCTCACTTCATGAGGTCCAGGAAGCCAAGCCGGGGGCGGGGCCTGGAGGGGCGGGGCTTCTGGGCCACACCCACAGGAACCACTTGACCACACCCTCCCGCCAGGCCACGCCCCCTGCTGCCAGTCAAACGGCTGTGGGGCGCTTTAGGTGTAAGTGGCACAGGTACCTTGATCCTGAGCAGGGCCTCCCATCCTGCAGTCTCCCATTCAGATCTGGTCTTCTGTCTCTGTCTTCTTTACCACACAGGAAAGCAAGCCTCACAAACACAAGACAAGGCAAGAGATCATTCTAGGTGGTCCCTAGGTTTGAAGCTGCCATTACCTATGTGGGACCTGGATCGGCTGCCGCAGTTGCTCAGAACAAACTCAGTAATTTAGGTCCCTCCCTCAGGACCCTGGCCAGGATTTCCGTTTGTGGTGGTGTACCCCTGCGACCCCAGCACTCGGGGTTTTGGGGACCAGGTCTTGCTGTGCAGCCCAGGCCGCCCTTGAACTCACGCTGATCCTCTTGCCTCAGCCTCCCGACTGCTGGCTCTACTGCTGTGCATCACCGCGTTTGGCCCATGTTCTATTGGTGTCTTTTCATTCTGAGAGTGACTTAGGGTCTCTAATTGGCTTAAGTTGCCCAGGTTAGGCTGCACCGTTCCCCTGCCTCCGCCTCCCAGGGCGCAGCTGTGCCAGGTCCAGGGTGGAGACCACAACCCTAGGCAGGGCTGCAGTTAACCAGTGGGCTTTTCGTGTTTCCTTCTGAGTGTCTAAAGCCTAGGCCCTCTCCTGGAGCTGGGCGGTGGGCTCATGGCAAGTGACCCTGTGTGAGCTACTAGGGACCCCTGCAATGGTGGGCGAAGCTGTGAAGTGTCAAAGTATAAGGCAAGATCACAGCCGAGGACGCCTGGATGCAACCTCCAGTGGATAGACTGTAGCCTCAGGCGTCTCATGTGGGTGGAGACTTCCTGGAGTTCACAGAGCTCTCCTCAGTTAACACAAAGCCTTACCTGGAGAAGTCCTTGGGTGCTTCCCCCGCCTTCTTGAGTATTCTCCTCCTCCCTTGATCTGACAGCTAAATAAATACCGGCTGCCCAGAGAAGATCTTTGTCTTAGCTCCCAGAGAATCTTGAATTCCATGAAAGGGTTTTGACCCTCCTGGAGCCCTAAAATGATTCCATTTAGCTCTTTTATTTAGCCCTCCCCGTCCACTTGTTTGGCAGATTTCAGACCTGGCCTGTCTGCAGTGACTAAGGGGGCCTATTAACCCAATAGGCCTGCGCCACTGTTGTCAGGGTTTCACAAGGAAAACAGTCAGGTACTGGACACTTGGTGGTAGGATTGCTGTACAATAATAGTCCCCCGAAGAGGTAAGTTCAAAAGAGTGCAGGAAATCTGTCCACACACAAAAGACCCCAAAGATCCAGCTGGGGGTCTGGACTGCACAGCAGCGTCCTGCCTGAGTCCACGGCAGTGTCCTGTGCGTGTCCAGTGGAGGACCCAGAGCCCGTGGCCGTGGCCCGACCCATGGGTCCAACCAGAGGTCTGGAGCCCCTGACAGTGTCTCCTGAAAGTCTGTTTCACAGATCTGTGCTGGGAAGGCCCAAAGGTCAGTGGTAGAAGCTGGAAGGTCCGAGCCAGGGGATAAAGGCTCAGGAAGTGACATCCGGGCTCCTCTGATGAGAACAGCAGTGTCCGTATGAGGATGGCCAGTGTGACACGCTTGTCCAGGACACTGAACAGTGCGCTGTCTTTCCTTCCAAAGCCAGGAAGCGATGCTCACGCAAGGACCACAACTCCCCCAAAGGGAGCCATAGCCATTCTCTGGGACACCAAGGTCCTGAGCTCACAGAAGCTGGGCTCATCAGGAAAGCTAGCAGGACAAGCTCCTCCAGGAGGACCCACGCTAACGATGCTCAGGGGAGCGTTCCCTGCCCAGCGCCACGCTGCTTCAGCTCAGCTGGTGTCACGAGGTGACCACCAGTAATCAAGCCACCACAGCCACCATGCCTGGCGTAAACGTGAGTGTATTCTACATGGTAGAGGTGTGCTTGCTTCGATGGTGCATGCACTAAGTTGGAACTAAGTGGTAGAGGCATTCAGGTGCCCAGGCAGCTCCTTCATTCACTCCATGACGCCTGTGAGGGCCACCTGCCCACAGCCACCGTCTCAGCCCTGCACCCAGGGGCCTGGCGGGATGCAGGCTCCGTGGCTGCTCCTGAGCCTGCGCGCCTAGCGGCCTGTGCTGGCTTGTCACGCAGGATGGTCAGGAGGCCCCACCCCTCCGTCCTACAGAGTCTACAGGGAAGTGTCTTCACTATATGCGTAGCTCGAGGCCAGGCTGGCTTCAAGAGCAGCTGTGGAGAGAGCAGGAAGGCGGTTCCAGCTTTTCCTGTGCCACATTACTTTTTGGGGGGTGGGCAGAGAGATGCAGCCGCTGGGTGTGGTGGCACAACCCTGTCATCCCAGCACTAGGGAGACTGAGGCAGGAGGACTGCTCAGAGTTTGAGGCCAGCCTGGGATAGGGATATCCTGTTTCTTTTTTTTTTTCTTTTTTAAAGTTTATTTATTTATTTATTTAAATCTCATTTATTTATTTATTTGTGTTCTGGCTGGCTCAGCCTGCCCTGGGGGTGGGGCTGGCGCAGCATGTGGTGCCGGGGATTGAACCGCAGTTCCTGTGGCTGCCTAAGCAGGTGCTTTTAGACCACTGAGCCATCTCGGCCCCGGGATATCCTGTTTCAAAAACAAACATGGAAGAGAGAGGCTAGAGATAGTGAAAGTAAAGAGGACTGGTTCTCTGCCTGCCGTCCTGCTGTGTAGCCTTATATTCTGTGGGATACTCAGGTTGCCGCAGGAGGGGTTGGCCCATCTAGGAACAGCCGTGGAGGGGCGGGGAGGTGCCAAATCAGGCCATGAGCAGTGTAAGCCAGCACATACACACATACACACACACACACACACACACGCCTACACATTTCCTGAACACAGCGAGCTTGGAGTCTGTTGTGCCCATTGGGTACCTCGATGTCCCGCCGAGTCTCATGCCCTCCTAGGGGGGCTTTGGGGAGTGACCGCATCATGGGTGTGTGCTGCTGGACTGGTCCACTGGTTGGCTGAGCGTTGTTCTGGGTTTGAATGATGGCCCGATTGAAGATGGAAGGCTCACCTTGGGGCGGGTGGCACCAGCCAATAGGCTTGCAGCCCGGGTGGAATAAAAAGGGAAAGGAGGAGGGGGTTTCACAGCTTCCTGCTGCCCATCCATGGCCTGTTTCTCCTTTGCCAGGCCCATCTGCCAGGCTGCCCTGCCCTGGAGCCAGCTGACTGTGGACTGCGACCTCCACAGGCCGAAGCAAGCCTCTCCTTAGGGTCGTGCATGCTAAGCGTTTCCTCTGAGTGACAAGAGAGTGACAAAGACAGGCTCCGCGCCGGGCCCCTTCTGCCCTCCATGCCTCACACGTCATTTCCTCTGGTGTCCTTCCGTGTGTCAGTTATTGACACAGAGCTCACGGGAGAAGCTGCTGCCCCAGGTCCCCAGACCGAGCGGCAGTGGGGCTCGTCCAGCTCCCTTGCAGAGCCGCCCCCGCTTTCCTGGTGGCTCTGAAGCCTCTAGTGTCCCCGAGTGTGCACAATGCCAGCATCTCCAGCATGCCTGCCCATTCTTCTGGTGAGTGCCACCTGGTCTTATGAGGTGACTCGAGACCAGCAGGCTGGGCTAGCGAGGTTCCTGCCGTGGACGGGCAAAGCTCTGCACCTCCCGCAGGCGTCTCCGCAGCGCAGAGGGCGGATCGGCTGTCATCCTGCCCTATGGGAGCCAGTGGCTGGCAGGGACAGGAGGCCACGTAGGACCAGGCTCAGCGGAGCACCCACGCAGGTGCTCATGCCTCAGCCCCCTTCCGTGTCCTGTGGACGGATGATGTGGCGGGCAGCGCTCTGCTCCTCCCTTTGCTCCCTGGGAGACCCAATGGACTGGGACCGTCTGCTGCAGCGTCCTCCCTGGGCCATGAACCCGACCTTCTCCACTCCTGCATGAGTGCAGCCAGCCAGGGCGCGTGGGTCCCTCCCCTACCTCCCACTTCGGTCCACACCGTGGCCTTTTTGAGAAAGGAGAGGACACCCAGGAGTGGCTGAGATCAGGCTGGGTCCTTTCCTTGCTTACCCAGCATGCACAGCAGGCCTCTCAGAACCTTCCCTGGTTTCAGCCCTCTTCCTCACTAAGCAGGTGGGCACTGCTCCCTGACTAGCCTGCCCAGGCTTTGGGGTGTAGTCTAGGAACGCCCCCTCCTGCGTGCTGACCCCCAGCGCTGCAGCACAGCCCTGTTACGAGAAAGACTCGCTGTGGTGTCCTGTGAGCCCGCGCAGGTCTTATTTCTCAGGTACTGTGGGTCCCAAAAGTCCTGTGAGTCTCCTCAGGATCTTATCCTGAGGAGCGTGGCAGAGTGAAGAGGCACTCAGCGCTGTGGGCACCAAAGAGCTCCAGAGACTAGCAGCCTACGAAGACCAGTGGCAGAGACACGGCTCCCGGCAGAGCGGACCCACGGTGTCCAGGACATGCTGACATCGGACAGGGCCAGTGACCGGGCCTGCTGATGGGGTCCAGCATTACTGGTGTCCTGCGTGACACCAGAATGGCCCGCAGAGCTGTGCCTTGCAGGTTCCAGGTAGTGGGGACCATCAGACCGGGAAGGTGGAGGCCGGGGACAGCACAGGCTGCTGTGTTGCCCTGAGCAACCGGCTCCCAAGGCCCTGAGAGGCGTTTTCCTCCTTTCCTTTCCTGGAGTTTTCACCCTGGATATCTGATCGCGAGCCTGTTTTCTTCCACCACCACCCCAAGATCTGGCTATGCAGACTGGCCTTGAACTCACTTTGTAGTCTGGGCTGGTCTCAAACTCTCAGGGTTCCTCCTGCCTCGGCCTCCCCAGTGTTGAGCCAATTTGTGTTTAGGTTGGGAAAAAAGCAGCCAACAGTGTATGGCAAACGGCTGCAGGAACTGGCTCTGGGAGGCGCCCGCCCGTGGGTAACTGGACAACCTCAGCCTTGGCAGAGGGCAAGGGAAGGTGGCTTCCGGGTGCACAGCCCCAGGCCTGGAGGCCCCTCCCGTGCGCATGTGTGGGCAGCAGGTGCTGGCTCCCGTCCCTGTGGGCTCCATGTGGCACTGGGCGAGGCTGCAGAGCCACAGACTGTCTGCGTGTGCCTTCGGGCCGTGGACAGTTGAGCCTGTGATCCAAGAGGAGCTGGGCTGGGGGCACCGCACGGAGCCTCAGTTGGGGGCCAGCGAACCTCCAAAACCCAGCGGCTGGGGCTGCACCATGGCCCACCCCTCAGGTCAGCACGCCTCCAACACCTGATCCGGGCTCCCACCCCCGCCCCACCGTGGGGCACGCCTCTTCCTGATCGCTGGCCTCTGCTGAGCGCAGGGACCTTTGCACCCACACGGCCCTGCCCGCCCCTCCCCCACGCTGCACTGTGCAGTCTCCTCCTCCTCCTCCGCTGCTTTTTCCTCCTCTCTGTGTGATTCGAAAGGCACCTGTGGTGGGCTGGGGAGATAGCTCTGTGGCACAAGTGCCTGCCTGGCAAGTACAAGATCGTGAGTTCAAACCCCGGTCCGGCAAAAAAAAAAAAAAAAAAAAAAAAAAACTCGAAAGGCATCTGTGGGCCACTCCATCCGATGGGCTCCCCCATGACAGGGAGGAGCAGGTTGAAAACAGCGGAGGAAGCTGGGCACGGTGGTGCCCACCTGCGCCGCCTGTGTTTTGGAAGGCTGAGGCAGGAGGACCTCACGCTGGAGCCCAGCCCTAGTGTAAGGGCGCACACTCCTAATCCAAGCTTTCAGGAGGCTGAGGCAGGGGAATGCCCCGAGACAGAAAAGTGGCTCAGACTGGGATCAAATCTGTGGCTCTCCTGCCTCAGCCTGCCCTTGGACCAGAAGACAGGTAGGCCCCTACTCCAAGCAAAAGGAGAACAGTTTAAAGTGAGTCTTGGCTCTGGGCTGCCCGGTGAGACCCCCTGGGCTCCAGAGCCACCCAGGACTCCACAGTGGCCATAGTCACGGCACCCTCGGGGGCAGGGCTCTCTCCAGGAGCTCCACCCACGACTTCAGACAGCCTGAAGCAGGCGCTGTTGAGGAGCTGGGGGCAGCCTGGGCCCTGCGTGGCCTGGGGAGGCCCCTGGGCCACCTAGCTTCCTGACTCCTTCCCGGGGACCGAAGGGGCGCTGTGGCTTCCAGGAACCTCCTAAGTCCAGGGTGGGGCTCGAACCGGTCGAGTTGGAAGGGGTCTGCGGCTCAAGGAGGAGGCAGGTCCTTGTGCTCCTAGCTGGCTGCTGGGTGTGTTTGGACGGAGAGAGCGCGAAAGAGGCAGGAGAGGAGGGGGCAGCACGGAGGGGTGGGGAGGCGGGAGGGGGTGGATTCCCGCTTTACCCTCACTTTGGGCCTGGATTCCCGGTGCTGAAGGTGGCGCAGGCCGAAGCCCAGCCTGGAGCTGACAGCGACAGCGACTGCCCGGGGACGGGAGCCAGGGCCTCTGTGAACCTTCTCTGTGATGGAGAAGGACTCCATCTCTAAAGCAATTTTCCAAGTTTCCACAAGCTCTTCCCAGTAATTCTCCATTTGGGAAAAACATTTAAAAAAAGAAAAAAAAAATCCCCAAACTGAAAGGCACAGGCAGGGCACTGCATAGCAAAACAGTGATTTCAGGGCTTGGGGTTCTTTTGGTAGCGGGCATTGAACTCAGGACCTTGCACTTGCCAGACAGACGCTGTGCTGCTGAGCTATATTTTCAGACAAGATTTCTTTATTTGATTTGTTTTCTTTGAGGAACTGGGAATTGGACTCAGGTGATTCTCCTGAACAGTATCCTTTGTGTTTTGTTTTTGAAACAGGGTCTCTCTGTGTCATCCAGGCTGGCCTTGAACTTGAAGCGATGCTCCTGCCTCAGCCTCCCTAATGCTGGGATGACAGGTGTGTACCACTGCACCGGCTGCAGGAGTTCGCTGTCTAGAGCACATGGCTCCTCTGCAGCAGTCTTGGGGTCTGTACCCATCCCCACAGCAGGACAGGCTGCCCTCTGCAGCAGCGGCTACACCTCTGCAGGTGTCAGGGGAGGCTGGCCCAGCGACTCTCTACTGGGAGACCCCAGCCCAGAAGCCAGTGGGATTCCTGCACAGCCTGGAGGAGGGGAAGTCTCGGTAGTTGGCACAGCATGAGAGAGCCCCGCCGTGGCTTTAGTGGGAAGGTCCAGAGCCGAGAGTGCCGGCACAAGCTGGCAGGATGCCCAGGCTCATGATCCTAGTGCTCTGGGAGGCTGAGGCAGGAAGGTTGCAAATTCTATCCCAGCCTGGGCCACTCAGCCAGACCCTGTCTCAAAATACAAATCAGAAAGTGCTGGGGACGTAGCTCAGTAGGAAGGGCCTGGCTTCAAGCCCTGCCACAAACATCATCATTTGAAGCCTTTGTTTGTGGTTTGTTTGCTTATTTGTTTTCAGTACTGAGGAATGAAGAAGAAATCAAAGGTGTTTGCACTGCGTTACGTCCTAGCCCTTTTTATCTTTGAGACAAATTCTTTTTTGGGGGGTGGGACCAGGGTTCGAACTCATAACCTTGTACTTGCCAGGCAGGCACTTGTGCCATGGAGCTATCTCCCCCACCCCGAGACAAGTTCTTTTATTAAAAATTACTTATTTATTCATTTGATACGGGGTCTCACTACACAGCTCTGACTTGTAGTGATCCTCCTGTCTCAGCTTCCCCACTGCTGGGATTTTACCCATGTACCACCATTCTCAGTTCTGGGGCCAGCACGGCCAGGATTCCGGGGCTGGCAGGGCATGCGGTATTGGGGATCAAACCCGGGTCCTTGCACTTGCCAGGCAGGTGCTCAGACTGCCCAGCTATCTCCTTAGCCCCTTAAGACAAGTTATTGGTGCATCGCTAAGTTGCTCATGCTGAGCTTGAATTTGCAATCCTGTTGCCTCAGCTTCCTGAACAGCCGGTGTTGCAGGCCTACAAACCCCGTATGCATACATGTATGTATGTATGTATGTTTGTATGTTTGTATGTACGTGTGTTTTGTGAGGCAATCTCGCTATGTAGTGCAGGCTGGTCTGAACTCCCAGTGATCTTCCTGCCTCAGCCTCCCTCCGGAGTGGCTAGGATTCCAGGGTGCACAGCCCTCGTTGTAAAGGGCACTGATTATTCCAGTCCTGCCCTGATAGATCTCAGTCCCCTCCTGGGAAATGTGAACATCGAGGTCACCTGGGAGGCGCCACGACACCCTGGCGAGACTCCTTGTAAAGCCCACGCCCAGGGGTGTGGCGGTGCTGACTCCAGCGCTCAGGAAAACAATCCTTTTGGTGGTGTTTCTTTGTTTCCTCTTTCTCTCTCTCTGTCTCTGCCGGTCTCTGTCTCTCTCTCTCTCTCTGTCTCATTCTTTCAACTCTCACAGTGTAGAATGCCTTCAGACTCACAACCCTCACGTATGTATGTATTTATTTATTTTGCGGAACTGGGGATCGAACTCAGGACCTTGCACTTGCCAGACAGGCACTTGTGCCCCTGAGCTATCTCCCTGGCCCCTCTCATTTATCTTTTAACCTTCTTTTTTTTTTGCTGGCTCAGCCCGCCTTGGGGCGAGGCCGACACAGTATGTGGTGCCGGGGACTGAACCTCGGTCCTCTGCGCCTGCCTGAGCTCGCCTAAGCAGGTGCTCTAGAGCAGTGAGCTATCTCGCTGGCCCTGTTTTTCCTTCATCACAGCACATATGCACTGCCCAGTGGCTGCACTCCTCACACATCACACCCTCATCTTTTCTTAGCCAGGGGTGGTGGCGGACGCCTGTAACCTCAGCCCTGGGGAGAGAGGCTGAGGCAGGAGAGTCCCCACAAGTTAGAGACCAGCCTACGCAGGCTCTGTCATGAGTTCGATGCCAGTCTGGACTACATTGCAGAACAGTGACAGCAAATTTCCTTTTTCCATTGACTTTTTTTTTTTTCCCCTCCGTTTCCTGGCCCTCTTCCTGTTTGAGGAAGGTCTAGCTGCCCACTTCCTGTTAACTTTTATTTTGCTGCTTGTTTGTGTTTTGGGTTTCTCATGTAACAGAAGCTGTGTGCTGTTTCAGCTTGTGTGTCTGACCTGTTCCACTTTAACCTCACGGTCTCTAGGCGCGATTGCTGTCCTATACATGGACTCAAGCCGATCCTTCTTTATAGCAGAGTAGTGCTCCACCGTGTTTGAACACCTGGAGAGCCACCTGCTTCGGCCTCCTGAGCGCTGGGACTCCAGGCCTTCACCCCCAGGCCCAGACACAGTGAACTGGCTGTTTGTAAACTGACATGAAATTTGAAGGCCCCCTCCTGCCTGCCCTTCACCCTGAGGGGTGCAAATCCAGTCCCACCCCAGGCCATGTTCCACTTTCTCTCTTCTCTTCCTCTGGCCCGGCCCCAGTTTCCTGCGCTGAGAGGGATCTCAGAATGTGACCCTGTGACTTCCCAGGGGCCCCTGCATCTGCATTGGCACTGCTGGGTGGGGGCCCTGGGTGAGCCGCGTGCAGGGGCATCCCGGCCCGGAAGGAGTCGGGGTCCCTCTGGCAGGTCACCTCCCGGCCGCTTTCTCTGTGGCACTTCATGCTCCCAGAATGGAACCCCGTGATCAGTCCAGCTAATGCGTCCAGGCACCCCAGTCAGAGGCCATGGCCCGCACCTGCCCAAGCCCCTCCGGGAAGCTGAGGCAGGAGGATCTCAAGGCCCATCCCAGCCTGGGCAACTCAGTGACTGAACAGAACTCTCAAGTACAGAAAGCATAAAGGGGCCAGGGGTGTAGCTCAGAGCCACAACCCCAGGCTCCGACCGAGCGGGCAGTGTGACCCTGGTGGCATGGTGCATGTCAGTAGCCACCCTCAGCACATCCCAGCACATAGCCTGAGCCTCACCCCTGCTTCCTGTGGTGACAAACTACTTGTCCCAGCCAGGTCTGGGAACAGAGCCTCCTAGAGAGCAGGAACCCGCCAGTTCCCCGGGACTTTCCAAGTGTGTCTTGGTGGATTTTGGGTGGAATCCTCCCTGCCCTTAAAGGGACGCAGCTGAGAATGCTGGTGCCTGGGAAACCACGCCTGAGCCAGGAGGTGTTTCTTAGGCTTTTATGTTGTTTTTTCCTTTGGCTCTGGGAGGAGCTGGGAGGTGAGGCCGCTTCTGATGAGTGCAAGG
Organism: Capromys pilorides; assembly: GCA_004027915.1. NCBI lineage: Eukaryota > Metazoa > Chordata > Mammalia > Rodentia > Capromyidae > Capromys > Capromys pilorides. The sequence goes on along the minus strand of PVKN010019929.1, from coordinate 2,811 downwards.
TCCAGCACACCTGTGGAGACAACACTGCCCTCGTTCCTTGGAAGGCCCCTGGCTGAGTGACTTTTGGGCTTATTCTTGGGTGACACGTGAGGGTGGTGGGATCGTGTCCCAGTGGCTGGCGGGTGAGTGCTGCCGCCTGTGTGTTGCTGGCATTACTTACTTCTTATTTTGGGGCTGGGCTCCCACCACCTCACTACATGTAGGCCAGGCTGGCCAGCAACTCCTTCTGTAGTGGCTTCAACTCCCAGCAGTCCTCCTGCCTCGGCCTCCAAGGGGTAGGACAACTGGCATATGCCACGATGCCCGCTTGATGGCTGGATCGACTCCGCACTCAGAAGGGCGCTGGGACCAGCTCTGTTGTCCTGCCCATTGGATAGGGAATGAGCTGGGGCACCATGCATCCGAGCCCAGGCAGGGCCCTGGGTGCAGGACACAGGTGGCTGGAGGAGACAGGGCCCGGGGGCGGGGTTGCCCTGCCTCTGTTGCAGGCCAGCCGGGACGATCTTGGCCTCAGGCGGCTGCCTCCCACGGTGTACTGGCCTGGGCCCTGCTGGGGTCACTGGTCTGGTCCTGGGAGAGCCCAGGAGAAGCTCCCTGACAAAGGCTCCCCTCAGCCATGTTTTCCTCGATAGAAGAACTTCCAGCCAGCCTGGCTGACACATGCCTGTCATCCCAGCACTCTGGGAGGCTGAGGCAGGAGGGTTGCAAGTTCAAGTCCAGCCTGGGCAGTTTAGCAGCTTAGCGAGACCCTGTCAAAAACATAAGGGCTGGGGCTTATGGTTTCGTGGCTGAGGGGTCTGATTTTCAGAAATGGTGGTGCAACCTGCTGGTGGTGATGTTGCGGCCGGGAGCAGCCACGCCAGGAGGGCCTTGGGGGCGGGGGTAAGGCAGGGCGGCCCCCTCTCTGAGCCCGACCCCTTTAGGAGTGTGGGGTGCAGCCTCCCAGGGAACGGAAAGTGACCAGGTAGAGATTCCAGCTCTCCCTCACAGTTGTGTAAGTGCAGAAGATGACGCAAAGTGGAGTCACAGGACGCCAGGCGGCCCCCATGCGTTCTGCCTCCAAGACGGTGCTGCAGGTGCAGAAGGCCGGCGCTGTGTCCTCAGGCTGCCGCCTTCAGGAAGTCGACCTCTTCAGAGCCCGAGGAGAGAACACAGTTGGACCCTCGTGTGGTGCGCGTGCCCGTCTCAGAGGCTGAGGCAGGAGAACTGGAGAACTGAGCCCAGGTCAGGCAATTTAGTGACTTAGCGAGACCTCATGTCACAGTAAGAATATTATTAGAAGGGCTGGGGAGCTGAGCCTGGTGATCCATGTCTGTAATCCCAGAACTGAGGTAGGGGGATTGCTTGGAGTTCGAAGCCAGCCTGGGCTACACAGGGAGCTCAAGGCCAGCCTGGGCTACGGAGGGAGGCCCTGACTCAGAGGAAGGTGTGGCGGCTGGGGCTGGGGCTCAGTGTGAAGGCCCAAGGTCTGCTTTCTAGTACCACCCCCAAAATCACAAAGAAGCTTGACATTTTTGGGGGTGTCCAACCCAGCTGAGGTAGGGGGGTATGGCGTGTAGCCTCCCAGGGAATGGGATAGTGACCCCAGAAGCGAGGAAGCTTTACTGGCCCAGCCTGAGGACTCCAGGGAGGTTCATTGAATGCATTTAGGACCCAAACAGTCCATAGCCGCTTCCTAGAGACACTACGCTGCGGGCAACAGGAAGACCCAGAGCCCGTGTCAGGCACCAAGATAGCCAGGGTTCTCAGAGAGACAGAGCCGGGCAGCTGGAGTTGATAGGGCAGTGTGCTGGCTGTCCTGGTGGCCACCAGTCTGCCTCCTGAGGGGACAAATGGGCCAGGTGGCTGGGCCTGCTGGGGAGTGGGGCACAGGTCCAGGAGCAGGCCAGAGTCCCGTGTAGAAGCAAACCTGTCCCTCCTCCCCTCCTTGGGAGGACAGCAGTGACCCCACTCGGCCTCCCATCCTTGTGCCAGGCTCACCAGAAGCCCTCACAGGTGCCTGGGTGCAGGACCTGGGTGACCCTCATCCCCACCAAGGTGACGTGGAGTCTGCCAGGGGTCCTCCTGCCTCAGCCTCCCGAGTGCTGGCATCACAGGTGTGTGCCACCTTGCCCGGCTTTGGAAAATATAAATTTTCAGTGCTTCCAATGTAAACTCAGGTACTGCTATACTCTCCTCTCAAGTAAATGGTTGATTAACAAAATAGGGTATTAAGGGAGAGTAAGAGATTAGGCAAGGGGCCAGCGAGATGGTTCAGTGGTCTAAAGCGCCTGCTTAGGAAGCTCAGGCAACTGCAGGGACTGCGGTTCGATCCCCAGCACCACATGCTGTGCCAGCCTCACCTCCAGGGCAGGCTGAGCCAGCCACGAAATAAAGAAACAAACAAACACAACAAGCAAACAAACAAACAAACAAATAAATAAATAAAAGAGACTAGGCAAAATGCCACACGCTTGACAGGCTACAATTTTGTACATCCTTGGATTTCTAAATATCTGTGTAAAAATGTGTAAATGCTTTCATCAAATTCTAAAGAGATTTATTAGAATATCAATGATTGGCAGAAAGTATCAATTGCAAGATAAGTGTAAGATGTTTGATACTCAGAAAGACAGTGATGTTAAAGCTCAATTATCTATGTTATAGAGTAATAGTATCATGAAGCTTTTCTTCTGGAGGTTTGAGAATGTAAGTTAACAGTCCAAAAATTGGAGAAAAGAAGGGCTACGAGGATAGCCAACATTTTGGCCCTAGCCCTTCAAGGTCAGTGAAGACTCAGGACATAAGAGAACCTGTGCTGTATCATCCTAT